>JBAMCF010000277.1:0-35798 GCA_037075285.1 Drosophila lutescens
GGACCAAGATAATTAATATTCGATGTGATACGGGACAAGGCATCAGGGACTACATTGGACCTACCTGGCTATAAATATGCTCGCAGCTGTACTCTTCTATGCGCGCTTTCCATCGTTGTAGTTGCCTAACGCAAAAGTCAATTTGATGGTTGATGGTTGATATGGACCTTAACTGACGCGGCACCGTACAAATAGGAACTGGGGTTATCAAGTGCCCACACAATTCCCAGCATTAAATTCTCGTTCACCGCATAGTTTTCCTCTGTCTTATTCAATGATAAAATCGGGGGAGGCTAAAACTTCGGAAAAGGCTAGAATACTCTTCAGCTCGTTAAAAGCTTTCAGGCTATCATCATCAAGCAAGATAGGAATTCTCCTGAAATGTGTGGCCTTAGCTTTAGCATGTTTCCCTACGAGGTCATTCCTAGGAAGCTTTTGAGTTCTTTTAAGTTGGTAGGCAGTTGCATTTCGGGTATGGCTTTCACCTTTTTCTCATCTGCACGGATTCCGGTCGAGGTCACGACGTAACCCAGGAACTCCACCAGTGTGCCCAGGAACTGTGTTTTTTCTAAAATAACCTGTAGTCGGGCCTGCTTAAGTTTTTCGAATGTGGCACGAAGATTATGCCAGTGGGACTCGTAATCTTTACTGAAAACACAATGATGTCGTCTAAATAAACGTAACAGATTTTCCCGATGTGCTCCCGCAGCACATCGTCGATCATTCTCTGAAACACGGCAGTTGCATTTTTCAGGCCAAATGGAATGCGCAAAAATTCATACTTCCCGTTTAGGGTAGAGAAAGCTGTTTTTGGTATGACAGATTCTTTCGAGTGAAACTGATTGAATCCCGACGTCAAGTCAAGGGTTGTGAAGAATTTCGCTTTTCAGTTGGCCGGGTCCGCGCTATCGCGATAATTTTCATCAGTAGCCCGCTCCCCATACTCGTTATGGGCGGCATTCGTTGATGACGGAGATGCGTTCATCTCTGAGATTTTCGAAAGGGATTAACATTAGATGAAGTGCTGGGGCTGCGTTTTACGCTTGAGTTTCCCTGATTTTGATTGGAACGATAGGAATGCCCTGATTGGCTGGGCTCCATTTTTATCGCCCGCGGAATATCTGGGGCGATAATTTTGATAAGTAGGGAACTTATTAGAGTAAGTAAGTTGGGTCTTAAACTCAGGATCTGTAACTCCAAACAAACGGCATAGGCTTCCGGCAAGTTCTTCGCCCCCGCCGCTCAGGCCCCTAATAAAGACGTCCAAGGCCCTGTAGGCTTCCACCAGGGCGTTAGCAACTTCTGGGCTTTGGTTGCCGTTTTTGAGGCAGCGAATTATTAAAGCAAAGTGACTATTAACCCCCGAATAACATGTACCGATGGTCTTCGCTCCCTGAGTCATTTGACCCATTTGGTGTTCCAGTGTGCGTAGATCGCTCTTATCAGCATAGTGGAGTGATAGGACCCGCTTGATCTCGGGCCAGTCGTCATCAGGCACGTTGTACGAGAGAAGGGTCGTCTTTTGCCTAATACTAAGCACTATGGATCGTTACAAGGGCCTATCCTTGATCACTTGATAATCCTTTAACACTGCTTCGGCTCTCCCAATCCACGAGCTATAATTATTGGACTGCCCCTTAAAGACCTGTAACTCCTTTACGCAATCGGGCAACCTTGCAATCTCTTTCAGTTCATACTCAGTGCGGGCGGCGGTCAAAGGTTTAGGTTGTGAAACATCGATCTAGCCATGTCCGTCTGTCTGTCCGTCTGTCTGTCTGTCCGTATGAACGCTGAGATCTCGGAAATTACAAAAGCTAGAAGGTTGAGATTTCCCACACATATTCTTGGGCTTCCTACGCAGCGCAAGTTTATTTCAAAAAGGTGCCACGCCCCCTCTAACGCCCACAATCGCCCACTAACGATTTTAAAATGTGTCTAGCGCCCACACCTTAAAAAATTTCCGAGAAGTATAAATGAAATTTTGTTGTGTATATTTATACCTATCGAAATTTTTCAAATCGGACCATTCATTAAAAAGTTATGCGCAATCAAAACAATTGTATATATCCATCTCCCTCGCACTCCCTTTAGCTGAGTGACGGGTATTGGATAGTCGGGACACAAACCCGACTATAGCGTTCTCTCTTGTTTTTACAAAAATCTTATATTTGAAAAGAGGGATCAATTATCTGTCGATTAGTGTAAGTTACAACTATCTAGGCCAAAATCGAAAATTCGATTTATTGCACGTTTTTTGGCCCAAGGCGCCACTGTGCGACGTTTGTTGCTGTGAAAAGGCGTACACGTCAACAAAATACTGCCTATTCACAGCTACAAACGTCGCACAGTGGGCCAAAAAACGTGCAATAAATCAAATTTTCGATTTTGGCCTAGATAACTTGTAACTTACACTAATCGACAGATAATTGATCCCTCTTTTCAAATATAAGATTTTTGGAAAAAAAAATGCCCCTTAAAAGTTGTTTTTCGCTTTAAAAAAACTAAATTTTTTTTTATCAAATTATGCCACTTCTAGGTGGAATATCTATAAAACTAAGTATCAAACGGTCTTGCTGTTTGGTTTCCCTGATTGGCGTGTTCGTTAAATAAAAACAACGTAAAAACAAGAATTAAAGCTTGCTTCGGCCAGCCGAAGCTTATATACCCTTGCAGCTCATTCCTATTCATTTACAATTCACAAAAATGTTAAATTTCGTATTATATTGACATTAATTTTGTCTGTCCTTCCTATGGCAGTTATATAATAAAATCGTCCGATTTTTGTTAAATTTAATTCAAAATTCGGAAATATTAAAAAAAAAGTAGAGTAGAATAGAGTAGAATAAAATACAAAAAAAAATCAAAGAAGCTATAATTTATTTCCTAGTATTTATTTAATCCGAAATTCAGAAATATATAAAACATTTTATTCCCAAAAGTAGAAAATAATATTTAAAAAAAACACTTTCCGATTATTCCTATGGGAGCTATAGGATATAGTTGTCCGATCCGGCTGGTTCCGACTTATATACTACCTGCAATAGAAAGAAGTCTTTTGGGAAAGTTTCATTCCGCTAGCTTTACAACTGAGAGACTAGTTTGCGTAGAAACAGACAGACGGATAGACAGACGGACAGACGGACATGGCTAGATCGACTCCTCTAGTGATGCTGAACAATAATATATATACTTTGTAGGGTGGAAAACCTCTCCTTCACTGCTTTTCAAACTTCTGACTGAAATCATAATACCCTCTGCAAGGGTGTTATTGGGTGGGCAAGAAAGTCATGTCGTTTTTTTTAGTAATCGGTTTTAATCTAATTTATTTACGACTAAACGAGCACCAGAGTCACACTTTTAAGTATCATTTTAAAGCTTATTGTCTTAGGTACTATCGATGAAAATTTGGTATTTATTCGATATTATTTGTGGAAGCTATAGCAAACTAAACATGGAGGATGAAAGTGAGCATTTTCGGCATATTTTCCTTTTTTATTTCCGAAAAGGAAAAAAAGCTGTCGAAGCTCGCGAAAAATTGTGCGAAATGTATGGTAAAGATGCCATGAGTAATCGCCAATGGAAGCGCTGGTTTGCCAAATTCAGGCTTGGAGATTTTGGAGTTAAAGACGTCCCACGTTCTGGTCGACCATCGGCCGTTTTTGACGAACAAATTCAGGCTTTGCTGGATGAAAACCGGCGTTATTTAACGCGGGAGATGTCAGAGAAGCTCAGTGTGTCGCATACAACGGTTGAAAATCATTTGAAGAAACTTGGCTACGTAAACAAGCTCGATGTTTGGGTTCCGCATAACTTAAAGGAAATTCACCTAACTAAGCGTATCAATATCTGCCATTCTCTGCTGCAACGGATTAAAAACGATCCTTTTCTGAAGCGGATCATTCCTGGCGACGAAAAGTGGGTTGTTTACAATAATGTCCAACGAAAAAGGTCATGGAGCAAGAAAGATGAGCCAGCCCAAGCCACATCAAAGGCCGATATCCATCAGAGGAAAGTTATGCTGTCTGTTTGGTGGAATTGGAAGGGTGTAGTGCACTTTGAGCTGCTGGGAAGGAATGAAACCATCAATTCAGATGTGTACTGTCGCCAGCTATCCAATTTGGCGAAAAACATTAAAGAAAAGGAGCCGGCACTAGCTAATCGCAAGGGTATAGTCTTTCACCATGACTACGCTAGGCCCCACACATCTTTGGTCACGCGGCAAAAATTAACGGAGCTGATTTGGGAAGTGCTACCACATCCACCTAAAAGTCCGGACTTAGCACCTTCAGATTACCATTTGTTTCGCTCTCTTCAAAACTCTTTGAATGGTAAAAACTTTGATTCAGATGAGGCTGTCGAAAACCACTTGTCTCGATTCTTTGCTGGAAAAGACCAAAAGTTCTTCGAGCACGGAATTATGCAGCTGCCCGAGAGATGGTCATTAGTGGTCGAACAAAACGGCCAAAACATAATTGATTAATTATAAGTCCTGATATAAATAAATCATCTTTGAAAGTATTGAAAAAAAACGACATGACTTTCTTGCCAACCCAATACAAATAACAGTTCGATAACCGCATCTCATAGTTATTCCCTATTTGCCTAAGGTGCATTTTTATAACCTTGCAGAGGGTATTATGATTTCAGTCAAAAGCTTGCAAAGCAGTGAAGTAGACGTTTCCGACTCCATAAAGTATATATATATATTCTTGATCAGCATTACTAGGCGAGTCAGTCCGTCTGTCCGTCAGATCACTATATCATATAGCTGCCATGGGAACGGTCGGAAAATTAAATGGAAATTAATAGGAAAGAAAATATATTTTTGTTGATTTTTATTACATTCTCTTCTTTTCTGGGATATAGTTTTTCCTGAACATTTCAAAATTTCGAATTAAATTTAACAAAATTCGGACGGCTATATTAAATAGGAATGATCAAAAAATTAATGCCAAAATTATACGAAAGCAGCTTAAATTTAAATTGTTGTAACATATACGCAAGTACTGGCCGAAGCTAGCTTTCTTTCTTGTTTTTAATATTTTTCAACTTTGGTTAAAATTAAAAAAAAAACATACCATAATATATTTATTAACCTTTCTTAAAACTGTTTTTGAACATTCTTCTTGATATCTGGAAAGTTCCAGCTGCGTCTGTTTGCGATCTCAGCTGTTTGAGGCAAAATAAGTTAAAAAGTCGTGGTTCCGGATGTTGTAATTGAGTGCATCCCTGGTGAAACCAAGAACTTTTTTCAGGAAATCCGTTACTGCGTTATTATTTTTTAAGAAATTAAAGGTTTTTTATATTTTCTTAAATGTTTGAATTGAAAATTAGTTTGACTTAACGATAAAAAAAACCAAAAATTTTAAAAAATTAAAAAAGAAACAAATTTTTTTTGTCGGAAAAAATTTGGAAAAATTGTTTATAAATTTTGACTATGCCGTTTTGTAAGTATGCCTCCGCCATGCCCACTCCCTGTCTCAAACGCTAATTTTAAAGGTAGATCAATTACATCATTCGATTATCTCTATTGCACTGTGGAGAAAAAGTCATTTTTTTTGGCATAAAGGCAAAAATTAGAAGTTACTAATTTAAAAAACAAATTTTTTATTTTAATACTTAAATGATTGAACTTATTAGCAAATTTAAAAAAAAAAATTTCGCGGCACCGATAACTTGTTGTAGCCGAGCAAAGTCTATCGATTAACGTTCTCATCTCAAAGAAAAAAGCGCGCTAATTTTACTCCAAAGTTTTCCAACGACGTGCAAATTGTTTAGAGGGCTAAAAAATAAACAAAAATATGGAAAATTTACGTCAAGGTATGTTAAAATACTTCTCAAAACAAATAATGCGTAACTGTTTGCATTGTCCAGTTATTTAATGTATTGTGTATGTCTCTTTTTGCCGAAAACTAACAAAAGAATTTATGTTCTGTTAAGCATAAGTTAAAAATCTACGCTGATCGATTAAATTAATCCATTGGTAAAGTTAATTTTAATAAACGCAATATTAAGATAATAGGGGAGAAGGGGCTCTAATTGTAGGAAAAGTTTGGTCGGACATAGCAGTTACAAATAAAGAGCCATTGTAATGAGACTGGTATCATCAGAAAGGCTGCTCTTTTGGCTATAACTTTTTCCTACATAATTTTAAAGTCAATTGCAAATCCTTCGAGGAACGTTGCAAAATATAAACATACTTTTTAAACTAGTCTAGCCCCAGTACTGGGGTAATTACAGTACGAAACTTACGTTCACTGATAACGGTATAGGTTAAAAGAGATAATTTTCATAAAATTGTATTGGACTCTTTGGTCACTAATCCTTCGATCTAAAATTGAGTACATTTGTTGTGGTTTTTTTTTTCTAACGTTTCTTTGTATTAAAAATTCGGTTATAGTTTTTTGACGCGGAGGTCCACATTTTTGTAAGTTTATTGTTTTTCTTCCCTGATTTCTACAATTCCATTATTTCTTAAAAATTTCCGGCAGTCAAATTTTGGTTTTGCCGCCCTTAACCGCTACTCAGGCCATTTTGCTCTGTTTGACTGCAATCTGGATCAACGAGCACTCGCTTACAGATTCGACCATAAGCGCAACCAATACTGCGACTGTGACCAATAGTTCTACCAACCTGCAGAAGTCATAAGAAATATGTTAAAGACCATGTGTTATCATAAAGTACCCCATACCATTTTCACCCCAAGGGAAATGTTTAAAGTTTGGCTAAATATCACGAAGATTGAAGACCAACAAAATATTTAGTAAAAGAAACGCGTTGGGCATAAAATTTGCCTTCAGAAAATAATTTAAAAAAAAAATCTCGCGAGCGACCAATGTTTAATAAAATGTCCCAAACAGAATGAGACTATTTTCACAAATTTGACATTGATGGAAATTGGTTCCTAATTTCTTCAATTGATGGCGCTTAAAGGTCAAATTTTTAATGCAGCCCTTTGGTGTCCTAAGGAGCCTTCAGTAAATACGGCACGCAATTTAAACGAGCGTTTGGCCGCTAGGGCCACATACTATTGTGTCCCTTTTACTATTTGAGCCCCCTTCTCCCCTATGTTTAAATACAATGAAATTATAGTTTTGGGAATACTTATTATGAAAAGTGTTTTTGTAGATTCCCATATAAATTCAAGGCTTTTAATCTACTAGCAGGGTCGGTAGCCCGCAGCTTCGCCTGCGGAAATTAAGATTGAAAACAAGAGCGAACGCTATAGTCGGGTTGGTGTCCCGACTATCTAATACCCGTCACTCAGCTAAAGGGAGTGCGAACGCTGTACTCGGGTTGGTGTCCCGACTATCTAATAATCGTAGCTCAGCTAAAGGGAGTGCGAGGGAGATGGATATATAAACAATTTTGATTGCGTATAACATTTTAATGAATGGTCCGATTTGAAAAAGTCTTCTACATTTCGATAGGTATATAAACACTATAAAATTGCGTTTATATATTTTTAAAATCTTAAAAGATGTGTCCTCCAGACACATTTGAAAATCGTTTATGGCGATTGTGGGCGTTAGGGGGGCGTGGCATCTTTTTGAAACAAACTTGCCCTGCGTAGGAACTTCTAGAATCTGCATGCAAAATTGCTATCTTCTAGGTTTTATAGTTTCCGAGATCTAAGTGTTCATACGGACAGACAGACAGACAGACGGACAGACGGACATGGCTAGATCGACTCGGCTAGTGATCCTGATCAAGAATATATATACTATATAGGTTCGGAAACGCTTCCTTCTAGCTGTTACATACTTTTGCACGAATACAATATACCCTTTTACTCTACGAGTAACGGGTATAAAAATATATATTTTTACGACTAATGGATTCCGAGATATTGCTGGTGACGAAATTGCCCCACTCTCCCCTAAATCTATAAAATAAACTTGTTTTCTAAAAAAAAAATAGAACAAAAAATTGCTAAAAGATATACATAGCTCTCTAACAACCAATATGATAATTTTGGTTAAGATTTAAGAAATTTGAGGGAATATTTTTTATAAGTATCGAAAAGGTTATTAAATCCAAATACTCTTGGGGATTTAACTAACGGGTGTTTTTTGAAGGTACAGTAGACAACACTTATAAGGGAATCAAATATTTATGCGGAGCAATGTTTTGCTTTATGTATTTGACTAATTTACCATTTTACCATTGATATTTTGTTTCAGTATTTTTGTTTTCATTAATTTTGCACCTTGATTAGAATAATATTAATAATAAGGAGGACAGATGGGAGGGGAAGCCGTGAATCAAATTGCTTAAACATTTCCATTTGCTTAAACAATCAACTGATTGGAATATTTAGGAATATTTTAATATTATCAATGCGATTTGAATTTCTCTCCGGAGGCTCTGTAGGCTCCACCTGATCAATGGTATCTGAATTTGGAAAGGATTGTTCTTTTAAAGAATTACATTTATAACGAGACTAGAATGATAAAAACTTACTTAGCAGTGCAAGAATTACATCCTTCTGGGCTGTAGGACAAGATGATCTCATCTAAAAAGACATTTTTTATGCACTTTGTACCATCAGCTTGGCCTAAAAATATGAAAAAATTAAATATAATCTAAAAATGAGAAGCTATAGTAATTTAGACAAGACAAAGTTTTAATACCCTTGAAAATTACTTACCTAAAAATGTATTCTTGATTAATAGCACTTTTATTTGAACTCGAAAACAACTTATCACAGTAAGAACGCAATTGAAAACCGCGGAAAAACGGCGCCTGCCTTTGAGGAGTAGACAAGGAATACTGAGCAAGAACAACAACATCTGCAATCTCAATCTCTCTTGTTGTTCTTTTCCCTTTGTCACGATCGCGCTTGCCTAATTTGTCTCTACCCCTGCGCAGAGAGAGAGAGAAATTTGGGAGAGCGTCGTCTCTGGCGCCGTTTCGGTCGGCTCCGTCGGCGACACTGTCGGCCTAGTGATGATGTTGTGATGAATTTTGACCAAAATTCATCACCTGTTCCACACAATTTTCAGGCGCTTATTCACTGCTATTTCAGCACCTTAATTTCGTAAAGAGAGAGATTGAGAGAGAGGGGGTTGG
Source organism: Drosophila lutescens (assembly GCA_037075285.1). Taxonomy (NCBI): domain Eukaryota; kingdom Metazoa; phylum Arthropoda; class Insecta; order Diptera; family Drosophilidae; genus Drosophila; species Drosophila lutescens. The sequence goes on from JBAMCF010000277.1 coordinate 9,073, forward strand.
TGAGAGATTCGATTCTGCCGAGACTCTGCCGGCGTCGCAGTCGACTCAGTACTATTTTAGCGCTCGGGCTGAATTCGGGAACTGCAGGGTCAATTTAATCATATATAATACATATTACCACATTTGCACTTTTTGTAATCCCGCGTACTCTTGCTAGTTCTACTCTACGAAACACAAATATTTATACGTTAGCTTCTACATAAAACATGGTTCATTAAAACAATTAAATACAAACAAGAGCATTTATAATTTAAGTCCTCTAAGCAATATTATACATACCTTGACGAATATTTTCCATAATTCAATCGAAAGGAATGCGCGATATTTGCTAAAGAAGAATTTATTAAACTTTTGACACGCTTCGTAGAGAAATTACGGCACACCCAACATAGTTCTAACAGCTGACTTTGGAGGGTTGCCAAAGAGCCAGGGATGGTCACAAAAATATTTGAAAAATAGTTGAACATTTTTTAACGGATTTAAAAAACAAATTTGGAAAATTGCACAAAATAATTTTGGTTTTTATGCCAAAAAAAAGGCATTTTATCCCAATGAGCCTTGGATACAACATTTATTTTGTGTTTTATTAGAAACATTATTGCCGCCCCCCACTATATTTTGTTAAAACTCGAAAAATTAATAACCAATACATAAGCCCTCATATACAAGCAGCTGCATTGGTGAATTATTTCGTTTTCGCTTGTCCGCCGCTAGCAACGGTGTTATCGTTGTAGGATTTTTGGTTTGGCGCGCTGACGATTACCGTTAAGTGACGCGCTACCCTGCCTTCGGTCGGGTATACTGATTTGCCGTCATTTGCAACCACTATTAATTTGATATTTTCGTCGCTTTCATTGTGAATAATTACTGAGAACATTTTTCGAACAAATTTAATAATTATAGACAAAATTATTATTAACTCTCGTTTGTTTTGTTTTAAAACTTATTTATTTCATCACCGATCTAATTTGAAATATATATATTTATACCCGTTACTCGTAGAGTAAAAGGGTATATTGTATTCGTGCAAAAGTATGTAACAGCTAGAAGGAAACGTTTCCGACCCTATAAAGTATATATATTCTTGATCAGGATCACTAGCCGAGTCGATCTAGCCATGTCCGTCTGTCCGTCTGTCCGTCTGTCTGTCTGTCTGTCCGTCTGTCCGTCTGTCCGTCTGTCTGTATGAACGCTGAGATCTCGGAAACTATAAAAGCTAGACGATTGGTATTTGGCATGAAGATTCTTGGAGTTCCTACGCAGCGCAAGTTTGTTTCAAAAGGGTGCCACGCCCCCTCTAACGCCCACAATCGCTTATATACGATTTTAAAAATTTCAATATTTCGGAAAAGTAAAAATGCAGTTTTATTGTGTTTATCAATACCTATCGAAATGTAGAAGAAATTTTTCAAATCGGACCATTCGTTAAAAAGTTGTGCGTGTTCAAAGTTTCTCCATCTCCCTCGCACTCCCTTTACCTGAGTAACGGGTATCTGATTGTCGGGGCACCCGACTATAGCGTTCTCTCTTGTTTTTAAATTAAATTAATTTAATTTAGAGAAAATTGTTGGTGGATGTATAATTTATTCTATATATAATTATTTATATTCATTTTTAAATTATTTTAAAAACGAAATTATTTTTAACGAATGTTCCGATTTAAAAAATTTCTTTCACATTTCGATAGGTATTGATAAACAGAATAAAACTGAATTTTTATACCCGTTACTCGTAGAGTAAAAGGGTATATTGTATTCGTGCAAAAGTATGTACCAGCTAGAAGGAAGCGATTCCGACCCCTTAAAGTATATATATTCTTGATCAGGATCACTAGCCGAGTCGATCTAGCCATGTCCGTCTGTCTGTCCGTCTGTCTATCTGTATGAACGCTAAGATTTCGGAAACTATAAAAGCTAGAAGATTGGCGTTTTGCATGCAGATTCTAGGAGTTCCTACGCAGCGCAAGTTTGTTTTAAAAAAGTGCCACGCCCCCTCTAACGCCCACAATCGCTTATATACGATTTTAAAAATTTAAATATTTCGGAAAAGTAAAAATGCAGTTTTATTGTGTTTATCAATACCTATCGAAATGTAGAAGAAATTTTTCAAATCGGACCATTCGTTAATAAATTATGCGTGATCAAAGTTTTTATCTCCATCTCCCTTGCACTCCCTTTACCTGAGTAACGGGTATCTGATAGTCAGGGCACCCGACTATAACGTTCTCTCTTATTTATTTTCCGAAATCTGTAAAGGTGTGGGCGCCAAACACCTTTCAAAATCGATTATGGCGATTTTGGGCATTAGAGGGGCGTGACTTTCGGCTGAAACAAACTTGCGCTGCGTAGGAAGCCCAAGAATATGTTTGGGTAATCCTAACTTTTTTGGTTTTTGTAGTTTCTGAGATCTCAGCGGTCATACAGACAGACAGACAGGCGGTCAGACAGACGGACAGACAGACATGGCTATATCGACTTTGCTAGTGACCCTAATCTCTTCTCTAAAGATTATAAAATGAAAGACCGATTTTTAAGGGGATACGACCACAGCCCAAACCTTAAGAGCTACAGCAGCCAAATTTTTGCACAGTATTTCATTGGGGGCGTAGGCGCCCACTAAGATCCGACATGTCCCCCCAGTGGCCCCAAACAGCTCCAACATCCATATTTAGAGCAAAAAAGAATTAGATGTACTTAAGCTTAACTTCTAAAGTGGTTGGAATTTCGAAATTTGGATTTTGCAGAATTTTAGGTCTTGAAAAGGCCTAATTAGAAATCTAAAAGAAATTTCGATATCCCCCATAATTTGGGGGCTACATTTAAAATTAACTTTTCGATTTTAAAAATCTAAACCGCTGCTCCGATCAAGATGATTTTTGTATCATTAGTTATTCTATGGCCCAAATGCTTAAGTTTTATTTTTCAAGTTTTTAACATTTGTTTAAGTATTTTTAACGAATTTATTTAGATTTTCTAAGTTATTGCGTTGCATTTTGTGGGAGCCTGCCGAGAGAGCGAAACCCAGAGAGCGGATGCCAAGAGAGCGACGGCCGAGAGAGCAACAGCCAAGAAAACTGACGAGGGGGTGGGGTAGTGCTGTGTGTGATAGGGAGGGGAAAGGGGCAATTTAAGTTCAAATTAGGTTTGGATTTTAAAAACTTAAACTGCTGTTCTGATCAATTTGATTTTCGATCAATAGTCAGTCCTGTGGATCAAATACTTAGGTTGTATTTTTAAAAAAATATTTTTCATTTTGTAGCATGTGTACAATACATGTACAATACAATACATACACACAATATGTGTGTGTGTTTCTACATGAAAGTAGATAATGTGCTTAAATACAAATAAAAACATTAATTTCCTTTTAGCCAATGCAAAATTTGTCGAGCTTAAAATTAATAATTATCAATCAAATGTGGAATCGGAAAATAATAAGTTACTTCGCTACTTTTGTATGAGATGCCAATCTTTTCGTGTGTTTACAAATGTTTTCGTTTCATTCAAAACAACAAATTTGAAACAATTTTCAAAAAAGTGTACATTTGTGCGCAAATTAAAATTGCATTGATAGTATTGTAACTGATAAAAAGTATACAAATTCACTACTTTTACATAGATCACATTCATTTATTATATAGCTCTGCCAGTAGCCTTCCGATTCTCTCTCATGAAGGATCTTCTACAAAGGTTGTTTGCACAAAGGTTTTCAAAAAAACGCGCTAATAAGAAATAAGAAAGTCCTGACAACCGTACTATAAACAAATTTTAAGCGAACGAAGTCGCTCCGGGTAAAGCTAGTCAACAATATATATACTTTATAGGGTCGGAAATGCTTCCTTCTAGCTGTTACATACTTTTGCACGAATACTCTACGAGTAATAGCATCCCACGATGAAATAAATGGCTAGAAGCCGGTCAGGTTCCGATTCTGGAAAAAAAATTAAATTGTAGGCTAGAAAAGTTAAATGATGCAATTAACAAGGCAAATCCATTACAAGAAAAGATGGAAAACTTAGATGATGGCGATGAGTTCGGAGAAGAGTTGGAAGAGCTTTCAATAATAGCCAAGGCAAAAATAGTCGCTTATCTTGGCCTTGAAGACAGCTAGCGAACCCAAAGTCTTGGGTCAGCTTCTGTAGCCCCAACTCGAGCTCGACTTCCGAATTTGGCATTGCCGAAATTTAGCGGCAAATACTCGGAGTTTAAGAATTTCATTATCCTTTTCGAAACTCTCGTTTATCAAGACGATAACATTTCCGTTATTTAAAAATTCAACCACTTAATCTCTTATCTTTCTGGTGAAGCTTTGGGGACTATTAAGGCCTACCAAGTCACAAAGAGCAATTAAGAAAAAGCTATGGTCAGCTTGAAAAAAGTGTATGATAACGAATGTTTAATTTTTATGAGATTCTTACTCCTCCTTTAAATCAAGATCAGCCTTCCACGTCACTTGTTATGCATGCGACATCATCGGACAGAGTGATTTTGGCCACGTCGATCGTAAGTGTACGAACGGTGAATATATTTTGGTCCGAGCACTTCTTGACTCTGGGTCCCAAACTTACTTTATAACAGAGGACCTTGCTCACCGCTTACAGATCCGTAAAGAGGAGTCGTGTATCAACGTACTTGGTATTGGCGAGTCCAATTCTCAAGTTAAGAAAAAGGTACATACAGTGGTGAAGTCGCGTATAAATGGTAGTGAGTTCTCATTAGATTTTTGGATTTTAAAATCAATATCAGGATGTCAGGATATCAATGACTGGAAAATTCCAAAGAACCTACATTTGGCGGACCCATATTTCTAAAATCGACAAAGAATAGATTTGTTAATAGGAGCAGAATCTTTTTTCGAATTATTAGCTGTTGGACAAATTAGACAAGGTCCTGACTTTCCAACTTTGCAGAAAACACTCCTAGGATGGGTTGTATCGGGAAGATATAAGACTGCCGTTTAAATCTGATCCAAATAAGTTAGGCAATTCATTTGAAGTTGCGAAACGGCGGTTTTTGTCGCTTGAAAAAAGGTTGTCTTGAGACCCTGACATAAAGAAAATGTATTTAGAATTCATGAAAGAGTACCTTTCTTTAGGTCATATGTCTTCTGGAGATTATATAAGCTCAACACCGTAATATATGAAACTGGACCAGCCCCATTTCTGGCTATTCGGTGTTTAAAAAGGTTAAGTGAGTCTGCCAAACTTTCCTTTCCTAGAGCTGCTGAAGTTATTGGATCCGACTTTTATGTCGATACATGTTGACTGGTGCTGCATGCGTAGAGGAGTTAGAGACTATTAAGTCTGAAGTGTCTCAGGTTCTTTAAACTGCAGGTTTTGAATTGACAAAGTGGTTTTCTAACTCACCTGACGTCACCGCATCTGAGAGCACAGCTAAATCCATATCCATCTCGGACTCAGAGTCTATTAAGGCGTTAGGAATATCGTGGTTGCCTAACGAAGATACCTTTAAGTTCCAAATTGACAAGGCTGTCATGGGTCTCCGAGCGACAAAATGGAACATACTATCGGTGACATCGAAGCTGTTTGACCCCCTCGTCTTATTAAGTCCAATTGTAATTAGAGGAAAGATCGTGTTGCAGAAGGTTATAAAGTATCATTGTTGACTTCAAAATTAAAAGTAGCTCCGCTCAAGACTAAGACGCTCCTAAAACTTGATTTATGTGCCGCTCACCTTCTCGCAGATCTCTGTCACAGAATCAAGCCCCTATTAAAAGTACCTAACGAACGAATTGCGTGTTGGTCGGATTCTCAAGTTACGCTTCATTGGATCAGGTCTCATCCATCTTCGTTGTCCATATTCGTATCGAATAAAGTTGCGGAGATTTTAGAAGCTACAAGGCGGCATGTCCCAACGAAACAGAACCCAGCGTATCTAAAGAAAGGAGAAGAAAACTGGCCCCAAAATGCACACTTTGACCTAGATGAAGAAGTCCTACTACAAGAATCGAGGAAGACTGCAGTCGGGCTGACCGCTGCTGTACAAAATTCGGACTCGGGAGATGTCATCGAGGGATTTTCGTCACACCTTAAACTGCTTAAAGTATTCGTTTATATGTTCCGCTTCATTAGAAAATGCAAAGACAAAAGTAAAGTATCTGAAAAAACTTTGTCACCCACTGAATATAATGAAAAAAATGGTCGAGGCATTACAAAAACACGAGTATCACGAAGAAAGGGAAAAAGTCCCTAAAGACTCCAGAGTTAACCCAAGTCTTCAGCGATTGAATCTATTCATCCTTCGAAGACAAGGCATCATACGATGCCAAGTTTCCATTGTTGATACTTTTTGATCTTCGTGATATACGATTCATCAAATTTCTTGGACCTTAGCTTTGTTAGAGATAGTGCTGACTTAGCGATTGAAGCATAAGTATAAGATTTAGCGTTGCTTGTGAACGGTTGTGTTTACCATTGTGCTCTGAGTTTTTGTTTTATATTGTGATATTTCCGCAAGTATTTTTGTGTTTATTTATTAACAAAGTTTAGCCTAACAATCGTGTTAGTGACTTTCATAGATCTCCCAGTTAACGGGTACGTGGTTATAGTTATTTTAACATTTCCATTTGATTTATTTAATATCTTGGCTTTGTTAGTGTAATTTGCACTCTCTAAATTGGCTCTTATATTTCTCTCTCTTACTCTTACTCTCTCTCTCTCTGCCGCTCTATTATAACTGTAATTTCACTCTCTCTGAACCAGCCGAATTTCTTGTAAACCTATTCTCATAGTCTCTCTCTCTTGCTTGCTTTACATCTAACTGTTCGTGCGTTAAGTTGTTTGGTGCCCCACAAGCCACGCTCAGTCGATAGAAGACTTTTCTCTCGCGCTCTCTTTCGATTTAACTCGCGATCTCGCGCTCTTATACTTTTTGTGTTTTTGTGATTTTGTGGTTTTGGAATTTGATCCCAGTGCCAAATTTACTTGAGGTATTTTTTTTATACTTTTGTATACTTTTTATTTTATTCTCTTTAACTAACATATTTTTCTTATAATGGCTCTTACCTGTACTAAGAAAAATTGTAGGACTGCAACTAATGACCCTTTTGTTATCTGTTGGCTCTGCGAAGCGATGATGCATTCTAAATGTGCAGGATTTACTGGCAGAGTTAAAGACTTTATTGAACTGCAGATTGGTCTCATGTGGGTATGTGAGTCCTGCAGGGATTTGGCAGTTGATGAGGCAGACTCGAGACGGCCTATTTAACCTTTCACGAGTTTTTAAACAGCTCAATGACGGGTTAAATTCCGTTTGTGAACAATTTAAAAATAAAAAATTATTAACCGAGTCGCCCAAACGCAAAAAAGCTAGCTCAACGACAGTAAGGCTCAGATGACACATTCAATTTTTAGCGTCAATTTATTGTGACAATTTTTCATTTGTGTGAGTTTAAAGAAGTGCAAGCGAGTCAGGATTAATATGATATCGCGCCTTTATTATTGGTGTTAGTAGTAGAGCAGCCAAAAATATTTGATTCTTTCTCGCGCTCGTTTGAAGTCCCATTAAAGAAAAATTGCTACAATAAATTGACGTTAAAAATTGAATGTGACATCTGAGCCTAAATGCGAGTGTTGAATCCACCTTAAATCCATTGGACATTGGACCAAACTTCGCTGAAGACGGTCGTGCTTTTCAATCGCTCCCGAAAACGTTTAGCCTATCGTTGAAATAAGTCTATCTTCATAACCCAACTTGGAATATCTTATCACTTTCGATACGCCGCTTCACTGTGAAAAGCCAACTTTATAAAGACAGTGACTTTATTGTTAAATTTTAACAAATTAAAACAAGTGCTTCAACAAGTTGTCAATCCTAAAAGTGTTGTTGTTGTTTGGCTTTATCGTCTCACCCGCAACGCTCTCGTTTACGGTTCGCTCAGCGTTGCAGCTTTCCGTTACATAGCTAGCATTTCTCGAGTACGAAACCGCGCTCAGAACATCGCCTGCATATCACGCTCTCCCGCTGTCTCCTCCCTGCGCCCCTCTTCGTTGGATAAACCGCCGCTGGACTTATCGCTCTACTGCTCTCTTATCCGATCTCGCCGCTTTATCTCTTATCAATTTTCAACTACTCTTCAACTACACAAAAATTTCTTTAATTTGCTGCGCCAAGAAATGCGAATTTAGCGGCACCATCTCTGGTGATAACTACTTGATGTGCTGGCTGTGTGATAACTGCTCACATGTTAAATGTGGCGGTGGCGGTCATAATGGTAGAATTGGCGATATTGTTGGCAAACATAGTCAATTTTACTGGACTTGTACTTCATGCCTAAGCATTACCATGGAAATGAGAACTTTCATGAGGCAAACGAGATCTGGGTTCCAAAAGGTTCGAACTCAACTCAATGTCCTCTCTGACATATTTGGTTCCGTCGAATCTTCATTTCTGGGCCTCAAACTTATAAGTGAATCTCCCAGAGGGAATATTCAACCCAATGTTGAACTTATTGCCGATAATGCACTGCTCTCCGTACCTCGTTCGCCGTTGAACGTCTCTGCTACATCGATCACCATCAATACACCTGTACCAGCCTTACCTATTGCCTCAAACAATGATGACCCAGCTACAGCCACTACTGCTAATGTTCCTGATTCTGCTGACGCCGATGTTGGTCCTGGCACCTTAACTTACGCATTCTCACCTTGCCGACCGTCGGGATCTGCTGGCAACACCAGCGCTACCGCAAATGTTCCCAATCCCGATGAACTGCCGTTAACATCTGTTCCTCGCCCATCTGAATTACCATTGCGCTCAGTCAAACTTCGGAAAGCAATATTTGTGTCCCGCTTGTCACCTGATACTACGCCGGGAGCCGTCAAAAATCATCTGTGCTCCAAGTTAAAAGCTACTCCTGATAATTTTATAATTAACAAATTTAATTTTAATCACACGCGTAAAATTTCCTAATAACCTTCTAAAATGGATAGAGTCGTACTTAACAAATCGCACCCAACGAGTTCTCTTTATGAATGAGCTATCTCACACTGTGGATGTCACTTCTGGTGTCCCTCAAGGTAGCCACCTTGGACCGTTACTTTTCATTCTTTTTATAAACGACCTACCTCAAGTTATATCATACTCGTCTATTTTTATGTACGCTGATGACGTCAAAATTTGTTTCTCCTATTCCGATTGGTACCTTCATTCTCACCTTCAATTTGACCTTAACGAATTTCATAAGTGGTGCGTCAGTAATCTCCTTTTCCTAAACCATGCAAAGTGCAAACTTATGACTTTCCACCGTTCCTCCCCGCATCTTGTCTCCTACAGCCTTGGCAATCACAACCTAGACCGCATTACCACCTCAAATGACCTTGGAGTCCTTTTTGACCATAAACTATGATTCAATAGCCATATTACTGCAACGGTAAACAAAGCCAAGGGTGTGTTAGCTTTCATAAAGCGATGGTCCAAAGAATTTGACGACCCGTACACTACCAAAACACTGTATGTAGCTTTAGTACGTCCGATTCTGGAATACTGTTCCTGTGTGTGGAGCCCGCAATATAAGGAGCCTCAGAACATTATCGAATCGGTACAAAAGCAGTTTCTGATCTTTGCACTGTGTAATCTTGGATGGGATTCTGGCAGACTACTTCCATCTTATCGAGCCAGACTTAAATTAATCGACTTGCCTTTGTGTAGGTCTAATTATGCCCAACATGAACCTTTTCGCGCACTATGTAACAACTACAATAGCCTATACAATATTTTATCTTTTGAATTACCTATCAGCACTCTTCCGTCTAATATTTTAAGTCACCTCGAATTGTTAGAATTGTAATAAGTTAGTGTATCCCTAGTCAATCATATGTTAGCAGATAATTGTTAACCAACTAAATAAATAAAAAAAAAAACTTGGTAGCCGCTGCAGTTTCTGGTGACACAGGGGTAAGTGAACCACCTCTGCCAATGGATACTGCCAGTTCCGGTGTAGTCCCTGTCCCTGTAGTCCCTGTATCTGAAAGTCAGGCTTCAGAGCCGGCGGAATCAACCAATTCGGTGCAAACCATACCCATAGGTACAGTAGGCGCCGTTTCTGTCGCTCAGCCGAATGAGGTTCAGGCTGCTGCTGGGGGGCGTAAAAATCTCTCAGTTGTACCCAGAGGTACAATAGGTGCCGCTTCTGGCTGAGTGAGGTTCAGACTGCTGCTGGGGGGCGTAAGAAACTCTCAGTTGTTCCACATAGGAAGCAACTATTTGTTTCAAGATTTACGCCTGATACCACATTTGAGGATGTTTTGGAATTTATTCGTGAAAAATTCCCATCCGAGGATATTGCGGTTGAACAATTTCGATTTTAATACGCCCGTAGGATATCGTCTTTCAAAATTTTTGCTCCGCCTGATGAGTTAAAAGTATTGCTTTCTGAAAGCTTCTGGCTTAATGATGATCTGGTTATAAAAGAATTTGTTCCTAATAAACCGAGAAAAAATAACAGGTTTTCCACAGTGCCAAAAAAACTGAAAAGTTTATTCTTGGCTTACCAAAATGTTAGAGGACTTAACATGAAGCTACCCAAGCTTTACGCTGACTCCTCGGCATTTACGGACGGTAAGCTTTTAGCTTTTACAGAAACTTGGCTGAAACCAGAGATAACAGACTCTGAAGTTCTTGCAAATAATTTTAATACCTACAGAACTGATCGCCTTTCCCGTAGGGGGGCGGTGGTCTAATTGCCGTTACTTCTACCCTAAATTCTGAGAGAATTCACTCTCATGTCCCTAGTGACATTGAATTTGTTTGTGTGAAAGTTACCCTCCAATCCTTGTCTATTTTTATTACATGTTCCTATATTCCACCTGGCTCTGACCTTATAATTTATGAGCAACATCTAGCAGCTATTAAATCTTTTCTATCCTTTCTTTCTAATAGAGACCTTTTGATTGTTTTGGGTGACTTTAATCTCCCGGATATTTCTTGGTCCCCTCCTACTGACTCACTTGTCGCTCTACCTTTATCCGCCCATGACTTTGTGGATGGCCTTTTAGAATTATCGTTACAGCAAGTTAGCTTTATACGAAATTCATTAAATAGACAATTAGATCTTGTGTTTTCTTCAGAGCCGTCTGAAGTCACGGTATCTAGAATTGACGCTCTTGTGGTACCAGAAGACCGATTCCATCCAACTATGGAATTGACAATTTGCCTCCCCTACCTTGATACCCTCTCTCCTTTAGTTTCTCCAACTAAAATGAGAAGCTTTCGTAAATGTGACTTTAGTAAACTTAACTTAATGATTTCTCAATATAATTGGACAGAATTTTATAACTGTATGGACATCGAAAGTGCCACTGAACTGTTCTATAGCGTCCTAAACACTTTTTTTAATGAATGCGTTCCTGATAGGCTTCCTCCAAAGCCGAACAGGCCCCCTTGGTTTACAAATGCGCTTCAACGACTTAAAAATCTTAAATCAAACACTTATAAAAAGTATAAAAAATCGGGTAGGCTATCCGATTTTTCGAAATATGTGGTGGCTCGATCTGATTTTAACAGATTTTAACGATCTGATTTCTTAACAGTCATTGCTATTCTATGTATTTAGATCGCTGTAAATTTGAATTTTCAAATGACCCGAAGCAGTTTTATAACTTTGTGAACGCTAAGCGTAAGTTATCGGCTTTGCCTTCATTGGTTCGCTTAAACTCAATGGAGGCATCGACAGATTCTGAAATTGCTGACAAACTACTTATAGCTCCTCTTCATGGTCAAAACCAATCTACCCTAATCCCTTAAATAGGGCAATTGTATTTTTACCCCTATAATTACCGAAAGTTCTCTCTTAAGAGATTTAACATCAACAACGCCAACTTATTCTCCCGGTCCTGATGGACTTCCTGGGTGTGTGCTTAAGTTTTGTGGATCAACCATTTGCAAACCTATTCTTAAACTTTTCCATTTGTCTATTTCATCAGCAGTTTTTTCAACTATCTGGAAGGATTCATTTATTATTCCACTTCACAAAAAGGGTGCGAAGGCGGATGCCCAGAATTATAGAGGTATTTCTAAATTGTCGGCAATTCCAAAAGCCTTTGAACGTATTATCACTTCTCATTTGCAACATTTATGTTCCTCGCTAATATCACCGTGTCAGCACGGTTTTGTTAAGCGAAGATCGACTACCACCAACCTACTTGAATTGTCATCTATTGTAATAAACGGATTTAAGAATAAAATGCAGACTGACGTTGCATATACAGATTTCAGTAAAGCCCTTGACTCTGTTAACCACTCTCTTCTTTTATTCAAATTAGATTTGCTTGGGTTTCCATGTAATCTATTAACTTGGATTTCAAGCTATTTGAATGGGAGGACTCAGAGGGTTATATTTAAGAACGCTGTTTCAAAAATGATCCATGTGACATCTGGAGTGCCTCAGGGTAGTCATTTGGGCCCTTTGCTGTTTACTTTGTTTATTAACGATCTTCCCTCTATCGTAACACATTCTCGTGTACTAATGTATGCTGATGATGTTAAGCTTTGTTTGACATACAATAATATAGAGTCTGGTTATACCCGTTACTCGTAGAGTAAAAGGGTATATTGTATTCGTGCAAAAGTATGTAACAGGGAGAAGGAAGCGTTTCCGACCCCATAAAGTATATATATTCTTGATCAGGATCACTAGCCGAGTCGATCTAGCCATGTCCGTCTGTCCGTCTGTCCGTCCGTCCGTCCGTCTGTCTGTATGAACGCTGAGATTTCGGAAACTATAAAAGCTAGAAGGTTGAGATTTCACACACATATTCTTGGGCTTCCTACGCAGCGCAAGTTTGTTTCATCGAGGTGCCACGCCCCCCTAACGCCCACAATCGCCATAAACGATTTTCAAATGTGTCTGGAGGCCACATCTTTTAAGATTTTAAAAATATATAAACGCAATTTTATAGTGTTTATTAATACCTATCGAAATGTAGAAGACATTTTTCAAATCGGACCATTCATTAAAAAGTTATACGCAATCAAAATTGTTTATATATCTATCTCCCTCGCACTCCCTTTAGCCCCAATAGATAGTCGGGACACCAACCCGAGTACAGCGTTCGCACTCCCTTTAGCTGAGTGACGGGTATTAGATAGTCGGGACACCAACCCGACTATAGCGTTCTCTCTTGTTTTGGCTTACAATCAGACATTGATCATTTTCAAGTAGGGTGTGAGTATAACCTCTTAAAGTTGAACTGCCTTAAATGCAACGTAATGACCTTTCATAGGGTTACCCCTACCTTTATAAGTTATTCGCTTCAGAATTTGCCACTTGACCGTATATATTCAGTAAATGATTTAGGCGTTCTTCTGGACCCAAAGCTTAAATTTGACTGCCACATAATGTCGACAGTCAATAAAGCTATGAGTGTTCTTGGGTTTATAAAACGTTGGTCAAAAGAATTTGATGACCCTTATATAACCAAATTATTATTTACCTCCCTTGTCCGTCCTATATTGGAATATGGTTCTTCGGTTTGGAGCCCACAATAGCAAGTCCACATTGACCGTATAGAGTCGGTACAAAAAAAATTTGTCCTTTTTGCCCTTCGTAGTTTGAACTGGGATCAAAACGTAAGGCTACCTTCCTACCAGAGTAGATTATTATTGCTTAATTTACCGACACTTGCAAATCGTAGAAAAATGCTTGATACCATTTTTATGCATAATCTTATAAGAGGTGATATTGATTCTGTAGAACTTGTTAGCCGCCTAACTTCTAATGTTCCCGTTAGACTAACACGTAATTATCATCCTCTTAATTTACCTCGATGTACATCAAATTTTGGTCTGCACGAGCCCTTTCGCGTTCTATGTAATAACTATAACGTTCTTTATCATTTAATTTGCACATCAACTTCTATCCCGGTATTAAAAACTAACATTTTAACTCATTTGCTTCTCTCCTAACTGCATGTTTTTTTTTTTCATTATTTGTCCCGTCTTTATTGGTTTTATGTATTCTTCCTCGCGAACTCGCATTTTTGCCCAAATTTACAAAAGAGCCCCGCGCGTAACAAGCACGTGCTTGGTGTCGTTGGGCCACTTGTTTGTACTTCTCGTAGTGCATCAACGTCCATCATATATATCTTATGGTCAAATAGGACTCTAAGATCTTGAACGGTTTCAATGCGTTCGAGCACGGATTGGCCAATGGAGTGTGTGTGCACAGCAGGATTGGAACGAAAAAATTACAAGGACTTACATTTAGCTGGATTAAGCAGAAGCTTATTGACTTGGCTCCGGGATTGAAGGTTTTAACTCAAACTGGAGCTGCATATGGGAACCATAGGAATAAACAACTTGACATCATCCGCATATATAAGAACTTTGGAAGCCATGATAATTAGAGGAAATTCATTAGTAAATAGACCAAATAGCAAGGGAACAAGGCTACCTTGATTTACTTTGGAGCGCACAGATACAATTTTTGAAAGTACATCAATAAAGTGTACCTTTATGGAACGGCCTGTAAGGAATAATTTATTCCACATGAGGAATCCAAGAAGGCGCAGTCTGTGGATAAGAAGCTCATGGCACACTAAACAAAGGCTTTACTAAAGTCAGTGAAAAAGATATCAGTTTGGTTAGAGGATAGGAACCCTTTTTTATTGTAGTTCGTAAGTTCCAGCAGGAAAGTAGTAGTTGAACGACATTGTATGAAACTATGTTGATTTGGAGATAATAGAGAGTGACACTGATGCTGTAGTTGATCGCATATGAGTTTAACAAATAGCTTAGGAATATCACTTATTTTAGTTATGGCATGATAATACGTAAAATCAGACTTGCTTCCCTTTTTATTTAAGTGATTTGGGTAAGGCGCATATGTGGACTGAAAAAAAGTCAGCGAATAAAAATTAGATTAAAACCCTGTTTTCGCGAACCTCCGATGACCACGGTGGTCTGTTAGATGGGGTCCTTAGGAATGGACAGCGGATTACAGCGCGTTATAGTGGTATCGCAAAAGTTCTGATCGAGATCATCACGTGATAGCCGGGATAGTTGTGGAATGTTGCAGTCACTCAAAACAATAAGCTGAGCATCAGCGGATGACGAAAATTTCCTAATAGCGGCTAGGTGCTGTAAATATGTTAAAGCTTCAGAGGTTACAAAGAGGTTGAAGTTACGAAGGCATATTTTTACAGAAATAAACACAATATCGTCGATAAGTCCAATTTTACTACAATAAGGACACCACTACCTCGTCGAGGGGGGCGGTCACGCCTATAAATGAAATATTTTTTAGACATTATTATGTTATCGGATGCGGAAAATTAGGCCAAGTCTATATTAAGGCAATAATGCTCGAGTCGAAAGCAGCACTATTCGCATGCAAACTAGTTAGCTTGCTGAGAGGGCCACGAAAATTTTGATAGTGCAAAATGAAATCTAGTTTTATGGAACCGAAGAAAGCTATTTACGAACAAACTAATGAACTATGGTGTCAACTGGCCACAATCCAGGATTTCGGAAGAATACCTTTATATGACGAAACTGTTCGCTTATAATTAATGTTAAATTTGAAATTAGTGAACTTGTCGGAAGAGGCCTGGAACATATCACATAAGAGCCCCATAACTTCATCTTCGGTGTTATTAGGTCGATGTCGAGAGACAAAGACAGCCTTAATAAAACTTAATACACTTTCACTAGGAAGAGAACCCGGGGACAGGTTTGCTCGCTCAGAGGCTGAAGTTTAACACCGAGGATGAAATGGCAATGGGACATGTTTGGCCTGAGAATGCAACTGGTTGTTGATTCCTGTGGTATGTTCTGCATGCACAATTTTTCTTTTTGGAGATTCGTTTGCAATTTTATAACCATGGAATTTGGGTTCGACTTGGGGAAACCTTACCAGTTAACGCGGTAACCAGCTTATGGACATCTCGTTTGCCTCATACACGAAAAGTCCAAAGAAATCCGATTCTTATAGATATAAGATCAGCGATGCGACCATTGGCGCCGGCACCGGCGCATTTAATATGTGACCATTGTCGCACAGCCAACATAATAAATACGAATCACTAACTATGGTGGCATATTCGTATTTTTGTGCAGAACGATAAGAGATTAAGGGAACTTAAAAAACGTAATTAGATACGTTTAAAAACAAGAAAGGAAGCAAGCTTCGGCCAGCCTAAGCTTATATACCCTTGCAGATCAATTCTATTAATTTACAAAAGCATTACATTTCGATTTACTTGGGAATATGTACAACAATCTAAATTTTAGCTGCTTTCGTATAATTTTGAGATTAATTTTTTGATCCTTCCTATGGTAGCTATATAATATAGATGTCCGAATTTTGTTAAATTTAATTCGAAATTTTGAAATGTTAATCTCAATAAAGATATAGTTTTTTCCTATTATTTTTTATTTAATATTCCGACCGTTCCTATGACAGCTATATGATCCGATTTTTAAAAAAATTAAATTCAGAAATATTTAAAAATTATATATAAGAGTAGTAATAAGTAAGAGTAATTATCCCAAGAGTAGAAGGTAATTTTTCAAAAAACACTGAAGCTAGACTTTTTTGTACTTTTTTTCCCCGATCCTTCCTATGGGAGCTAAAAGATATAGTGATCCGATCCGACCGGTTCCGACTACCTGCAATAGACAGAAGACTTTTGGGTAAGTTTCATCCCGATAGCTTTAAAACTGACAGACTAGTTTGAGTGGAAATGGACGGACAGACGGACATGTCTAGATGGATTCGGCTATTGGTGCTGATCAAGAATATATATCCTTTATGTGGTCGGTAACCAAATTAATAATATACTGCTGAGGGTATACAAATGAAGGGAATATTCATAAAACAAAGCTTCGAGCTAAAACTGAAGATCAATTCAGAGCTGTAACCAAATACCTAGACGAGGCTAGGAAACCCTAACAATGCTCAAGAGTAGCAAGGGCTTGCAAGTAGTCCTAAAGGGCATAGATCCCGATGTATCCAAAAATGAGATAGTAGAGCCACTGAAAGAAAAAGGATTTCTCGCAAAAAATATTATTAATATTATTAACAAAAATAAATAGCCGCAACCACTCTTTAAGGTCGAACTGGAGCCAGAAAGCAGAGCCCTGAACTGCAATTCCTGTTGCTGGATAATTACTGTTGAAGAACCGCATAAGCGTCCATTTCGCTGCAAATGGATAAACTGCCAAGTGTACGGACACACTAGAAACCACTGCGGGCTTCGATCAGTCTGCGTAGCTTGTGGAGGCTTCCACAACTCCGAACCGTGCCCTGCAAGCAAAGAAGACCCAAAGACGAAGAAAGGCGCTAACTGTGGAGAAAACCATACCGCAAACTACAGAGGCTCCCAGAATGCAAATGCATACGTGCAATCCAAAGCCACAGCTGATGTTTTCTTTGCGAAAGCAACCAGATCTTCATTTGGGCCCCTCAACACAAATGGGGGAGTTTCATACGCCAGTGCCCTAAAAACAGGACTTGCCAACCAGACGGGGATCCCACAAGCTCAATGCTCCGAGCAAAATATAATAACACCTCATCAAGCAATAGGACAAATTCCAAACAGCATCGAAACCATGGTGCTGACTCTACAACAGGGTATGATGGAAACTATGTCCTTCATGAAAACAACAATGCAAAACCTTATGCAAAATCAAAACATTTTAATAAATTTGCTCACATCCCAACAATCTAAATAAATGTCTTGTCTTCGAATATCCATGTGGAATGCCAATGGCGTTTCTCGGCACAACTTCCAAATAAGAAGTATACCTTTTCTGCACAGATCATCCGGATGGCAAGGCCCACGGAGGAACCGGAATCTTAATCAGGTAATTCATAAATCACCACTTTCACCAGAGGTTTGCAACAAATTATTTGCAGGCTACATCTATAAAATTACAAGCAGGCAGCGGTAGTATCACTATAGCCGCTGTCTATTGCCAACCGCGTTTTACAATAACTGAAGAGCAATTCATGGACTTCTACAATTCACTCGGAGATCGCTTTTTAGCAGGAGGAGACTACAACGCCAAGCACACGCACTGGGGATCAAGACTCGTGACCCCCAAAGGAGGGCAACTGTGTAAAGCAATCATAAATTTGAGCAACAAACTCGACTAAGTCTCCCCTGGCAGCCCCACATATTGGCCAGCTGACCCCAGAAAACTTCCGGACTTAATTGACTTCGCTGTGACCAAGAACATCCCAAGAAAGTTTGTAAGCGCCAAATCGCTATCGGACTTATCATCGGATCACTCGCCTGTTTTAATACCTCTCCTTCAAAGCCCGAAAGTAATCAAGCACCCCCTCAGCTGACCTCGACTAGAACTAACTGGCTAAATTACAAAAAGTACGTAAGTTCCCACATTGAATTATCACCACAGTTAAACATAGAGAACGACATCGTCTTCTGTGCTGATGCCCTGGAGTCAGGACTTATGTCATTTTAAAGTGACATAAGTCCGCCGAGGAATAAACGACATAGTTTCGCCAGCCGCGAAATTAAGTCCCTGCTAAACGTCATAAGATCGCGCGAAATAATGTCGTCTCCAAATTTGTTATGGCGAACTTATGACGCTTTAAAGTGACATAAGTTCGCGGCAGAAAAACGACTTAATTTCGCCGGCATATGTATGTATGTATATATTTATTTACATATGTACATATGTGTATACATATTTTTCGTGTATACATACATATGTATATTTGTATATATATCGTTTATATGTATATATATTTTGCATATATATATCGTTTGTATGTATCGAGTATTACTATAAAAGAGTAGAAGTCGATTTGCGTCATGTTCCCCCAGCCCAAACCATAAGACCTAAAATTCTGGAAAAAATTGGGGCTGAATCGTGTGTTAGAGGAGGTGTGCACTAAGAAAGGATTTTTAGAAATTCGGCTCCTAAGGACTCCCAGGACTCTCGAAAAATGCGAAATTGCGGGATTAAAACATGAACCATTCCCACAGTTTTCAACCAAACAAGTTGATATTTTTATTTTAAGCTTTATTTGTAGAAATCTTTGAAAGCCCAGAAGATGAGCCCCAACCGACTTCCGGTTGGGGCACTTAATTAATTTTTCCGCACCGATTATGCGATCGGATCCGTTTTTGGTTTATTGTATGGAGCTATGCCATACAATCAGTAAGGTATTTTTATTTTTTTTTTGGGACCCACGGTTGATTTTATATGATTTTTGTTGTAAGATTGCGGGGGTTGCAG
This sequence comes from Drosophila lutescens, assembly GCA_037075285.1. Taxonomy (NCBI): domain Eukaryota; kingdom Metazoa; phylum Arthropoda; class Insecta; order Diptera; family Drosophilidae; genus Drosophila; species Drosophila lutescens. Next base: position 28,296 of record JBAMCF010000277.1, read on the forward strand.
GGACTTTTTTGGCAGCACGTTGTTTTTGGTTTTTGTATGCTTCGGCAGTTCGCAGCACTTACAAACGAATTCCGAACACTGCTCTCACAAAAACAACGCCAGCAGAAGCAGAGCGAGAGAGTAGAGAGCAGAGAGAGAGTCATTTTAAGCGAAAGAGATGTTTTTTTCTGGTTTGGAAACACCTGATCAAAATTTTACTATTGGATACTAGAACGTATTACCTAATTGACGCAATTGTAAGTCAAAGTGTGTAGCCAACCCGTAAAAAGCATAAGGAATTTTCGTTTTGATTTAAAAAAAAAATTAGATTGGTTTTCAAGGGAAAAACTTTCAGTCGTCACATTTGAATGTAAGAAACGCAATGACACACACACACATCGACAAATTGGCATGTACATAAGTATGTAATGATTAAATTAGGATAAAATAACGGATCACCTAATGGATGCAATTCTAAATCAAAATGTGTATGTATTCCGTAAAATATTAAGGAGTTTTAGTTTCTGGGCTCTACTCGAAATCTGTAAAAAAAATTACAGAAACTATTGAGATATACGTATACATACGCACATATGCATTTTTGTACTTTAAAACAATAGAATGCGTGCAATAATATTTGCGTGCACAAATAACACTCCAATTTAAGAAAAGATAGTATTCGCACAACGTTGATAATCTGGAAATTGTACCAGCCAAAACATACCCACAAAAATTAAAAAAAGTTGGTTTTAAATTGTGTTAAAGGCGGGGGGAAATTGTTGGAAAATTTCGTCTCCAAAAGGCTCACACGTCATATTACATCCACAGTTTTCACTAAAAAGAGTTGGAGCTTTATGTGCGTTTTTTTTTTAATTTTCCTTATTTCCGAAAATATTTAACTGCAGCTGTTGATCCCCAGCCGACATTGGGCCACTTCCTTTTTTGTTTACCTACCGATCCTGCGGGCGGATCCGTTTTTCGCTTAAACTATTTTGTCCGTAGCCTTTCATAGGTGTGTGTTATCGAGTATTACTATAAAAGAGTAGAAGTCGATTTGCGTCATGTTCCCCCACATGACCTAAAATTCTGGAAAAAATTGGGGCTGAATCGTGTGTTAGAGGAGGTGTGCACTAAGAAAGGATTTTTTGAAATTCGGCTCCTAAGGACTCCCAGGACTCTCGAAAAATGCGAAATTGTGGGATTAAAACATGAACCATTCCCAAAGTTTTTTTTGGTTTAGAAACACCTGATCAAAATTGTACTATTTGGATACCAGAACGGATTATCTCTTCTCTAAAGATTATAAAATGAAAGACCGATTTTTAAGGGGATACGACCACAGCCCAAACCTTAAGAGCTACAGCAGCCAAATTTTTGCACAGTATTCCATTGGGGGCGTAGGCGCCCACTAAGATCTGACATGTCCCCCCAGTGGCCCCAAACAGCTCCAACATCCATATTTAGAGCAAAAAAGTATTAGATGTACTCAAGCTTAACTTCTAAAGGGGTTGGAATTTCGAAATTTGGATTTTGCAGAATTTTAGGTCTTGAAAAGGCCTAATTAAAAATCTAAAAGAAATTTCGATATCCCCCATAATTTGGGGGCTACATTTAAAATTAACTTTTCGATTTTAAAAATCTAAACCGCTGCTCCGATCAAGATGATTTTTGGATCATTAGTTATTCTGTGGCCCAAATGCTTAAGTTTTATTTTTCAAGTTTTTAACATTTTTTTAAGTATTTTTAACGAATTTATATAGATTTTCTAAGTTATTGCGTTGCATTTTGTGGGAGCCTGCCGAGAGAGCGAAACCCAGAGAGCGGATGCCAAGAGAGCGACGGCCGAGAGAGCAACACCCAAGGAAACTGACGAGGGGGAGGGGTAGTGCTGTGTGGAATGGGGCAATTTAAGTTAAAATTTGTTTTGGATTTTAAAAACTTAAGCTGCTGTTCCGATCAATATGATTTTCGATCAATAGTCAGTCCTGTGGATCAAATGCTTAGGTTTTATTTTTAAAAAAATATTTTTCATTTTGTAGCAGAAGTAAGAGCCTTATTTTATTTCCACCAAGGAAGAAAATAAAAAATTACTACAAATTCTGTAAGTAAAGACAAAATGTTTCCAAGTTAATTATTAATCTTAAGATTCGAACTTTTGACCAAATACGCATGTACATTTGTATATTTGGATATGTTTTGATTTGCTTATATTTACAATACATGTACAATACAATACATACACACAATTTGTGTGTATGTTTCTACTTGAAAGTAGAAAATGTGCTTAAATACAAATAAAATCATTAATTTCCTTTCAGCCAATGCAAAATTTGTCGAGCTTAAAATTAATAATTATCAATCAAATGTGGAATCGGAAAATAATAAGTTACTTCGCTATTTTTGAATGAGATGCCAATCTTTTCGTGTGTGTACAAATGTTTTCGTTTCATTCAAAACAACAAATTTGAAACAATTTACAAACAAGTGTACATTTGTACGCAAATTAAAATTGCATTGATAGTATTGTAACTGATACAAATTCAATACTTTTACATAGATCACATTCATTTATTATATAGCTCTGCCAGTAGCCTTCTGATTCTCGCTCCTGAAGGATCTTCTAAAAAGGGTTTTACACAAAGGTTTTCAAAAAACGCGCTAATAAGAAAACATAAAGTCCTGACCACCGTACTCCAAACTAATTTTAAGCGAACGAAGTCGCTCCGGGTATAGCTAGTGTATATATATTTTTATATATTTATTTTGTATTTTTATATAAAAATATATTTATATATGTACATATTTAAATATATATATATTTCTGTTTTTATTTATTTATTTATTTATTTCTGATTCAACAACATTTATGTATTTATTTATTTATGTTCATACATGCATTCATACATATGTATGTATGTACTTGAATACATGAATTATCCTCAAAACACAAAATATTGCTGATTTTAAAATGGGCTTGTGGTTGGGATTCATAAATAAAACCAATCACCAAAAAACACTTCGTCGCGATCGATGTACATACATATGTACATATTTAAAATCTTTTGCGTTTATTTGACAAAATTTACTATTATTTGAGTCTAAAATGTTTTAAGCAAGCTTTACATTACATATGTATGTACATATGTACATACATACAAATCAAGCGGCACGTGCCATGGAAAAATGTTACTGTATGTGTAAAGTTTTCTGACCGCTTAAGTTTCACATATGTATGTACATACATACATATACAGTGTATATTATACACACATACATATGTACATGTACTTCTGAAAAATGCAGACATCTAGCAAAATCTAACATGATTTTTTTTGCGCGGAAAATAAATGTACGGGACTCGTTACGTTATGTGCGTTTGTATGCACAACAACAATTATTATTTTGAATGTACATATGTATGTATTTCTATTACTTACGCTTACAATTGTTTGGTATTTGGCTTATTGCAATTTTCCATGCTTAATATGAATGAACTGCAGCAAACGTAATAGAACTTCATATGTACATACATACATTAATATTATGGTATGTTAGCACGAAAATAATTGTTGTGCATACAAGCGCACATAATATAAAAGTCCCATACATATACATATGTATGTACTTCTTTTGCGCGAAAAAGAAGAAAGGAAAGGAAGAAAATTGTTCCAAGTAAGTTTTGCGCGCAAAAGAATTTTGTTAGATGTCTGAATTTATGAATGTATGTATATGTGTAACTCACACGGCTCGAAAACTTTACACATATGTATGTATGTACATCGAGTATTACTATAAAAGAGTAGAAGTCGATTTGCGTCATGTTCCCCCAGCCCAAACCATAAGACCTAAAATTCTGGAAAAAATTGGGGCTGAATCGTGTGTTAGAGGAGGTGTGCACTAAGAAAGGATTTTTAGAAATTCGGCTCCTAAGGACTCCCAGGACTCTCGAAAAATGCGAAATTGCGGGATTAAAACATGAACCATTCCCACAGTTTTCAACCAAACAAGTTGATATTTTTATTTTAAGCTTTATTTGTAGAAATCTTTGAAAGCCCAGAAGATGAGCCCCAACCGACTTCCGGTTGGGGCACTTAATTAATTTTTCCGCACCGATTATGCGATCGGATCCGTTTTTGGTTTATTGTATGGAGCTATGCCATACAATCAGTAAGGTATTTTTATTTTTTTTTTGGGACCCACGGTTGATTTTATATGATTTTTGTTGTAAGATTGCGGGGGTTGCAGGGACTTTTTTGGCAGCACGTTGTTTTTGGTTTTTGTATGCTTCGGCAGTTCGCAGCACTTACAAACGAATTCCGAACACTGCTCTCACAAAAACAACGCCAGCAGAAGCAGAGCGAGAGAGTAGAGAGCAGAGAGAGAGTCATTTTAAGCGAAAGAGATGTTTTTTTCTGGTTTGGAAACACCTGATCAAAATTTTACTATTGGATACTAGAACGTATTACCTAATTGACGCAATTGTAAGTCAAAGTGTGTAGCCAACCCGTAAAAAGCATAAGGAATTTTCGTTTTGATTTAAAAAAAAAATTAGATTGGTTTTCAAGGGAAAAACTTTCAGTCGTCACATTTGAATGTAAGAAACGCAATGACACACACACATCGACAAATTGGCATGTACATAAGTATGTAATGATTAAATTAGGATAAAATAACGGATCACCTAATGGATGCAATTCTAAATCAAAATGTGTATGTATTCCGTAAAATATTAAGGAGTTTTAGTTTCTGGGCTCTACTCGAAATCTGTAAAAAAAATTACAGAAACTATTGAGATATACGTATACATACGCACATATGCATTTTTGTACTTTAAAACAATAGAATGCGTGCAATAATATTTGCGTGCACAAATAACACTCCAATTTAAGAAAAGATAGTATTCGCACAACGTTGATAATCTGGAAATTGTACCAGCCAAAACATACCCACAAAAATTAAAAAAAGTTGGTTTTAAATTGTGTTAAAGGCGGGGGAAATTGTTGGAAAATTTCGTCTCCAAAAGGCTCACACGTCATATTACATCCACAGTTTTCACTAAAAAGAGTTGGAGCTTTATGTGCGTTTTTTTTTTAATTTTCCTTATTTCCGAAAATATTTAACTGCAGCTGTTGATCCCCAGCCGACATTGGGCCACTTCCTTTTTTGTTTACCTACCGATCCTGCGGGCGGATCCGTTTTTCGCTTAAACTATTTTGTCCGTAGCCTTTCATAGGTGTGTGTTATCGAGTATTACTATAAAAGAGTAGAAGTCGATTTGCGTCATGTTCCCCCACATGACCTAAAATTCTGGAAAAAATTGGGGCTGAATCGTGTGTTAGAGGAGGTGTGCACTAAGAAAGGATTTTTTGAAATTCGGCTCCTAAGGACTCCCAGGACTCTCGAAAAATGCGAAATTGTGGGATTAAAACATGAACCATTCCCAAAGTTTTTTTTGGTTTAGAAACACCTGATCAAAATTGTACTATTTGGATACCAGAACGGATTATCTCTTCTCTAAAGATTATAAAATGAAAGACCGATTTTTAAGGGGATACGACCACAGCCCAAACCTTAAGAGCTACAGCAGCCAAATTTTTGCACAGTATTCCATTGGGGGCGTAGGCGCCCACTAAGATCTGACATGTCCCCCCAGTGGCCCCAAACAGCTCCAACATCCATATTTAGAGCAAAAAAGTATTAGATGTACTCAAGCTTAACTTCTAAAGGGGTTGGAATTTCGAAATTTGGATTTTGCAGAATTTTAGGTCTTGAAAAGGCCTAATTAAAAATCTAAAAGAAATTTCGATATCCCCCATAATTTGGGGGCTACATTTAAAATTAACTTTTCGATTTTAAAAATCTAAACCGCTGCTCCGATCAAGATGATTTTTGGATCATTAGTTATTCTGTGGCCCAAATGCTTAAGTTTTATTTTTCAAGTTTTTAACATTTTTTTAAGTATTTTTAACGAATTTATATAGATTTTCTAAGTTATTGCGTTGCATTTTGTGGGAGCCTGCCGAGAGAGCGAAACCCAGAGAGCGGATGCCAAGAGAGCGACGGCCGAGAGAGCAACACCCAAGGAAACTGACGAGGGGGAGGGGTAGTGCTGTGTGGAATGGGGCAATTTAAGTTAAAATTTGTTTTGGATTTTAAAAACTTAAGCTGCTGTTCCGATCAATATGATTTTCGATCAATAGTCAGTCCTGTGGATCAAATGCTTAGGTTTTATTTTTAAAAAAATATTTTTCATTTTGTAGCAGAAGTAAGAGCCTTATTTTATTTCCACCAAGGAAGAAAATAAAAAATTACTACAAATTCTGTAAGTAAAGACAAAATGTTTCCAAGTTAATTATTAATCTTAAGATTCGAACTTTTGACCAAATACGCATGTACATTTGTATATTTGGATATGTTTTGATTTGCTTATATTTACAATACATGTACAATACAATACATACATACACACAATTTGTGTGTATGTTTCTACTTGAAAGTAGAAAATGTGCTTAAATACAAATAAAATCATTAATTTCCTTTCAGCCAATGCAAAATTTGTCGAGCTTAAAATTAATAATTATCAATCAAATGTGGAATCGGAAAATAATAAGTTACTTCGCTATTTTTGAATGAGATGCCAATCTTTTCGTGTGTGTACAAATGTTTTCGTTTCATTCAAAACAACAAATTTGAAACAATTTACAAACAAGTGTACATTTGTACGCAAATTAAAATTGCATTGATAGTATTGTAACTGATACAAATTCAATACTTTTACATAGATCACATTCATTTATTATATAGCTCTGCCAGTAGCCTTCTGATTCTCGCTCCTGAAGGATCTTCTAAAAAGGGTTTTACACAAAGGTTTTCAAAAAACGCGCTAATAAGAAAACATAAAGTCCTGACCACCGTACTCCAAACTAATTTTAAGCGAACGAAGTCGCTCCGGGTATAGCTAGTACAGTATAATTTTTTCATGACCCGCGCCGCTTGTTTTGCATGTATGTATTTACATTTTAAAGCTTGCTTAAAACGTTTCAGACTATAAGAAAAGTAAATGTATTGCATAAGATTTGTAAGCATAAAATAATTTTAGCTCTGCATACAAACATACATATGTACATATATATATACATATGTAACTTAACATGCACCGTATATTTATTTTGCGCGCAAAATAAATACATACATACATATATGGCACCCGTTATGTGCGCTTGTATGCACATAAACATCGATTTATCGATAGTATATCGTTAAAAAGCGAATGGGACGATATTAGCAGTGGAAGTTGTTCTACTTATTGCGCAAAGGTGGGTGAAAACAGGAAGTCAAAATCTCTAATAGGAAAGGAGATATGGGGAAAATATGATAGGTCGAGCATGGTCTGCTAAAATTGTGACCCCTACTGTATTTTACTTTACTCTACTGTATCTCATCTCATCTCAATCCATCTATTGAATATGATGGAAGTGTTGAATAATTATATTTTGTTTTTAGAAAAAATATGTTATTGCTTTT
>JBAMCF010000278.1:0-27868 GCA_037075285.1 Drosophila lutescens
TGGTTAGGAAATTATGGCTGGAGAATACGACCAAATCCACGAAAGATAAAGCGCCGGTGAGTTGCTGCCCCCACAAACCTAAACCCAATAAGACAATTCATACACTCAAGGAAAAAACCCAGTCTAAATTTAGAACAAGTTCTTAATTTAAAAAACTGATTTCCTAAATTTTGTTCTTACAATAAGAGCAAACGTTCTTAAAGTAAGAGCAAACATTCCTAAAATAAGACAATTTTATTCTTAAATTAGGAAAATGTGGTTCTAAAACTAAAATAATATAATGTATTATAGAACTTATTTATGAATTATACATTTTGTCCAATACTCTACAAGAGAAAATTAATTAAAAAAATATTTAATATAAATAAAAATTATCAAACAAGTTATTATTATTATTATTTATTAAGTGCCGAGTGCCGGCTAGTCTTTCTCGAACAGTCCCTGCTAAGGGATTTTGCTTTCTCGAACATCAATGTGAGCTAACTGGCAGGACTCCCTGTTAAGCGTTTTCGACTCGATAAAATGACAGCTGTTTTTCTAAAGCCAAGTAAGAGGAAGAAACGAAATCTCAGCTGACTTTGCCCTTGACTTATACCCAAACAGCTGATGAAATAAACAAAACATGCCATTGTGTGCGCTTTGTGAATTTCTTGTACGGCGCTCTCTTAGCGCGGGAAGTTTCCTGCCAGCAGCAGTGTTAGTACTGTTTATGATTTTGCAAGCGCCGAAGAAGAGAGCAAAAAGGGACTAGAAATATTCATCATGCTAAAATCGGCTGTGATCCTGATTAAGAATATAGACTAATTTGACTTTTCAAAAATGAAAACAAACGCAATTTCCCCGAATAGAAATCAACAAGACCAATTGACCAATTTTAAAATAAATATTTAAAATATTTAATTACCAAAACCTCTATTTATATATTATTAACAATTTGTTTTTTTTTGCAGGAAAATGGTATTATAACAATGTAAGCAAAGGGCTGTTCAATAACGATTATTATTATAATACCAATGATAGATTTCTGACATGGTGACAGAAAATGGGCTACATAGTACCATCAATAATATCAGAAGCTGGAAGCGTAGATCACCAAGTCAAGCAAGGAGTTGGGCTAATAAAATTAGCCACAAAATCGAGAATCGGCTGTGCTCCTGGGCTTTCAAGAACGGCCTTTATCAGGACACTTGGCTGAAAAAAGAGGTTCTGATGACAAAAGAAACTTTTTCCTTATTTTGGCAGAGGGAAGTTTGTTCTTCGCGTGAAGAGCATTAGTTCGGTTTTACTCGGGTTTATACCTAGTCCGCAGGTTTTGCCCATTGAGTCGGGTAGGGCCCCGTCATTGTGCTGTTACTATAACATCTGGGAATGGTCCTGATACTAGCAGCACTACGTCGTCTGCGTAGGCTACTACTTTAACTCACTCCACTATTGAGCTCGTATGTCGTTCATGTTAACCGGCCAGGCAGTGGCGATAGAACCCCCGCCCTGAGGGTGTGCCTCTCTTCACAAAGCGTGTGAGTAGAGTCCTCAGTTCGGCTGTTATCGTCCTGCTCGTGATTACGCTCCGATCCAAGCTCTGATGCTTCTATGAGAGACGCGGATCGGTTGCGAGGGCTCAGTATGGATTCGGCGTTTACATTGTTGAACGCATCTTCATCTAAAGCGCCATCATATGCATTGGCTGTCATGACACTGCAGCAGACCTTCGTGCGCGTCGCGACCTCGTTCTCTTGTACCTTTCGTTACGCATGCTGAGCGTCCGATAGATCTCGGTGTTTTCAATATGAATATCGATCATTCGTTCCAGCGTTTTCATAAGGAAGGAGGTAAGGCTGATCAGCCTGTAATCCTTTGCTGCAGGATATGCCCTCTTCTTCCCGGTTTTGGAGGCTAAATACAACTTTGGCTTTTTTCCATAGAAGCGGTATGTGTGTTAGTGATCACAAACCTTTCTTAAATGGATCTTCTGCGTCCAGCAGTCTTTATTTTTGAGCGTTTCGCAGTAAGTCCTCCAAGGAGTCTTTCTTGGCTGCGTATCACTTTTTTGTATGCTTTTTGTGCTTCTTTGTATGGCTCCCATTCCTTGTTAGCATAGATGGAGTTATATGCTTTTCTTCCTCTTTCTCAGAGTGCTTGGCTCTTTCGTGCACCATAAAGGGTGTTGTTTTTAGAGTATGAAACCTTGTATTTTTTCCAAATAAAATTGAATGTTTGTTAGGTCTTCCTCTACTTCCTTGTCCAGGGTCGTCGTAGAGGTTTGTACCCGTAATTTTCTGGTACTAACTTTCGAGAAGACAATCTACCGAATATGTTCCAGTTTGTTCTACGGGCGTTACGTTTCGGTTCCGGTATGCTAATCGAAATCAATTTTGAAGAAAATGTACCTGATCTGAAAAGGATGTTGTTTCGACACTATCCACTTGTCAACCTTATATTTACTAAATTCTGTCTGTAGGATTAGGTCTAACACCTCTTATTTACAAATTCCCTAGTGCTTGGGAACGTAAGGTGGTGTGTTACCTCTATACATATGGTGATGTTGCGGCAAATAACTTATCAATAGAAAGGCAGCTAGCTTCGGCCAGCCGAAGCTTATATACCCTTGCAGATAAAAGAAATACCTTTTAGTTGTCCGAAATCAAACGCCTACTTCCTGCAAAGTTACAATGAATTTTTCTTATATTTGTTTGATTATTCGTATGGGAGCCTTAAGATATAGTGGTCCGATCCGGCTCGCTCCGACATATGTACCTGCAATAGAAGAAGACTTTTGGGAAAGTTTCATTGCGATAGCTTTAAAACTGAGAGACTAGTTCCATAAGAAACGGACAGACGGACATGGTTAGATGGACTCGGCTATTGGTGCTGATCAGAATATATATACTTTATGTGGTCCGGAAACGTCTCTTCACTGCGTTACAATATCTGACTGAAATTATAATACCCTCCACGAGGGAAAAAAAGATTGACCTTCCGTTGGTTTACGAGCTTCCCAATAGTGAGTGCCTCGCGTTAGCGTCGCATCCGAGCACCAGGGTCGTCTTAGAGAGTCATCGCCATTGCAGCAGCTTGATGACTGGCTCAGGTGGAGCCGGTTCATCATGGGACATGTAGGATAGAGGGCTATCACCACATCGGTACATTCGCCGCCACAAATCTGGCGGCTGCTAGATCCGGTGTACTAGGGTGGGGAGCGCAGAGGTGATTAAAGTTATTCTTTATCATAATACCTGCTCTCGGCCTACCTGTCGAGTTAGTATAAAAGAGTGGCAATGGGGTGGGGTCAATTGGGGAGCCCAAAAATCTTATGGGGGAACGTATTCTTGGAATGATTCTAAGCAACATTGCCGAACAAACTTGTGGTCCTAGAAGCGTTTGACCCCCAAACGCGATTGAAAATTACTGTTAAGCGCCCCTAGTGACCAGCCTGATGTGTTATGGTTGATACTACTTTCTCAAATTCAGTATCTGTGCTGTACGGCCTGTGTTGTCAGCTTCATTCAGCCTTCGTATGGCGTTCCCCCTATGTCCTGCTTTTTCGGCCCCATATCGACCGCCTAATTAGCTATCCTTTATTGTGGTCGGCCCGAAGATTTGTCCGTCTCGAGTCCGCGTTTGAACGATGCCTATGTCAATGTTCTCAAGCTGGTTGGTGAACGGCCTCTAGGCCGTCCCATTCGACCTCTTGGCTAGCGTTGCGCCGGAAGGACAACCCGAGAACGAGTCATCGCACTTGAACACCCATTGCCCCCTGACCATGTCCGACGAGTCGGAATCGGACCTTGGCTGGTGGCGCCAATCATGTCGGCCACCTTGACCCTCTTCTACGACAGCGGGCGTCGTCGTCGTGCAGGTCGTCCACCAGTGCCTTCGCGAGGCTGTCTCTGGCTACGTCTCCCCTGAGCGTCCTTTGCCGTTGTTGGGTGCGCACTGGCTTGCCTCGTTGAGCGGTCCCTGTTGGCTTGGTGGCCCTGCAGGCGCGTCCATGTATTCCTCGAAGTCTCACAAGGCATCGAGAGTCTTGTCCTCCGCATCGCGCTGGTCAATCTTGCCTTCTGCCTCATTCTTGGCGTCACGCCGGTAAGCCAGGCCGACGACGGGCGCGCGCTGCTGTTGCAGCAGTGGCTGCCTTGCTGGTGGCTGGGTTCCTCCTGTTGTGTGGGTTTATGTTCTTGGTGTCTAGTGGGGTGCTGGTCTTAGCAGGCCCCTTCCGTTCCCATCGGAGCCGGAGCACCCTGGCTGGGTGTTCGCGGCCCTTTCTCAATGGGGTTTGGGCTTTAACCTCCCCCGTGAGGTCCAAAGCTACGGTGTTGGGTTTCAATATAATCGCCCGTTGCTCGACCAGGCAAGACTCCGCCCCAAAGCCACGGCAAGGCCACTTCCGACCCAGGGTTGCCCGGCCTAGGAGGCTCCCGTTAAAACACACCTGGATTTACCCCTCAGCTGCGAACCTGACCCCTTTGGTCCCCCTGTGTACCCGACGGCTGACGGACAACAGATGATTATAATAAAATAGTTTCAAAATATCAATAAATATAGGTAATAATAACTTCAATAATGTTCAATGATATCAATAATTTTAAACTTCAGTAATCGAGTATTACTATAAAAGAGTAGATGTCGATTTGCGTCATGTTCCCCCAGCCCAAACCATAAGACCCAAAATTCTGGAAAAAATTGGGTCTGAATCGTGTGTTAGAGGAGGTGTGCACTAAGAAAGGATTTTTTAAAATTCGGCTCCTAAGGACTCCCAGGACTCTCGAAAAATGCGGAATTGCTTGATTAAAACATCAACCATTCCCACAGTTTTCAACCAAACAAGTTGATATTTTTATTTTAAGCTTTATTTGTGGAAATCTTTGAAAGCCCAGAAGATGAGCCCCAACCGACTTCCGGTTGGGGCACTTAATTAATTTTTTCGCACCGATTATGCGATCGGATCCGTTTTTGGTTTATTTTATGGAGCTATGCCATACAATCAGTAAGGTATTTTTATTTTTTTTTTGGGACCCACGGTTGATTTTATATGATTTTTGTTGTAAGATTGCGGGGGTTGCGGGGACTTTTTTGGCAGCACGTTGTTTTTGGTTTTTGTATGCTTCGGCAGTTCGCAGCACTTACGAACGAATTCCGAACACAGCTCTCACAAAAACAATGTCAGCAGAAGCAGAGCGAGAGAGTAGAGAGCAGAGAGAGAGTCATTTGAAGCGAAAGAGATGTTTTTTTCTGGTTTGGAAACACCTGATCAAAATTTTACTATTGGATACTAAAACGTATTACCTAATTGACGCAATTCTAAGTCAAAGTGTGTAGCCAACACGTAAAAAGCATAAGAAATTTTCGTTTTGATTAAAAAAAAAATTAGATTGGTTTTCAAGGGAAAAACTTTCAGTCGTCACATTTGAATGTAAGAAACGCAATGACACACACACATCGACAAATTGGCATGTACATAAGTATGTAATGATTAAATTAGGATAAAATAACGGATCACCTAATGGACGCAATTCTAAATCAAAATGTGTATGTATCCCGTAAAATATTAAAAAGTTTTAGTTTCTGGGCTCTACTCGAAATCTGTAAAAAAAATTACAGAAACTATTGAGATATACGTATACATACGTACATATGCATTTTTGTACTTTAAAACAATAGAATGCGTGCAATAATATTTGCGTACACAAATAACATTCCAATTTAAGAAAAGGTAGTATTCGCACAACGTTGATAATCTGGAAATTGTACTAGCCAAAACATACCCACAAAAATTAAAAAAAGTTGGTTTTAAATTGTGTTAAAGGCGGGGTGGAAATTGTTGGAAAATTGCGTCTCCAAAAGGCTCACACGTCGAATTACATCCACAGTTTTCACTAAAAAGAGTTGGAGCTTTATGTGCGTTTTTTTTTAATTTTCCTTATTTCCGAAAATATTAAACTCCAGCTGTTGATCCCCAGCCGACATTGGGCCACTTCTTTTTTTGTTTACCGATCCTGCGGGCGGATCCGTTTTTCGCTTAAACCATTTTGTCCGTAGCCTTTCATAGGTGTGTGTTATTTTTTATATATTCTTTTTAAAGCTTTTAAGGTTTTTGGGGGTTAGATCTGTTCGAAAAAAACAGTAAAAAAAATAGTAAGAGTTTTTCTCTGCATTCGCTTAGTTAACCAAAATGATAAATTTAGGCTACCAGAACGGTGGAGTTAAGGTGGGAATAAGGTGAGGTTAGTGCGGGGTTAAGTTGCGATTAAGGAGGTATTAGATAGATTAGGGTAAAAGTAATGTAAAGAAAGGGTGAAGGTGAGAAAGGTAAGGTTCGTTTGGACTTTAGCGAGGATAAGTTGGGTCAAGGTGACAAACAAGTTTTAATAAGAAAAAGTGAAGTTAAAGTAAGTAAGTAAAGTAAGGAACATTTTTTTTCAGGTGAGACTAAAGTTAGGTTAGCTAAGAAGAGGAAACACTTGTGTTAGGGTGAAAACAGCATTAAGGTGCTAAAAAAGTGTGCCAAGGGTGAGAATAAAATAGGTGGGGTTAAGGTGAAGTAATATTAGGGTTAATGCGGTGTTAAGGTAAGGTATGTTATGGTTAGGAGGATATGGATAGAATATTAGTGCGTTCTAGGTGGGTTTACTGTTTAGCTAAGGTTAGGCGGGATTTTACTCGGATATTCTTTGCTAAAATTAGCGGACAACGTCGCTTTGGGTATTGCTAGTTATATAATAAAACATGCACACACACACACACACACTTTTAAATCTATTATTTGAAGGGGAAATGTCAACAACTACAACAACAGTAAAATGATTCTTTTTCAATCAAAAAATATAAACATATAAATATATATATATTTTATAACTTTCATTAGTATGAAATGTAACCCTGTAAAGTATAGTTCACAAACCGGTATTACATCTTTTGTGCTGACGGTGGTGAAAGTTTTTAGAGTAGTCAAAATGAGTCAATTTATTTTAAGTCAGCTTACTAAAACGAGAAATGCATTGAAGAAAAAGTTCAATGATCTAAAACATTTTAAATCACAAAATGCTTACGAGTTGGAAGAAACTTTTAAGCCAATAACAGATCCCTTAAATGAACTAGTTAGTGAAAATAAAAAACGAAAGTTTATGAATACAAACGAAAATAAATTATCGGTTCTAAAGCAAACAAGAGAGAACGCTATAGTCGGGTGCCCCGACAATCAGATACCCGTTACTCAGGTAAAGGGAGTGCGAGGGAGATGGAGATAGAAACTTTGAACACGCACAACTTTTTAACGAATGGTCCGATTTGAAAAATTTCTTCTACATTTCGATAGGTATTGATAAACACAATAAAACTGCATTTTTACTTTTCCGAAATATTGAAATTTTTAAAATCGTATATAAGCGATTGTGGGCGTTAGAGGGGGCGTGGCACCCTTTTGAAACAAACTTGCGCTGCGTAGGAACTCCAAGAATCTTCATGCCAAATACCAATCGTCTAGCTTTTATAGTTTCCGAGATCTCAGCGTTCATACGGACAGACGGACAGACAGACAGACGGACAGACGGACAGACGGACATGGCTAGATCGACTCGGCTAGTGATCCTGATCAAGAATATATATACTTTATGGGGTCGGAAACGCTTCCTTCTAGCTGTTACATACTTTTGCACGAATACAATATACCCTTTTACTCTACGAGTAACGGGTATAAAAAGTGAAATATTTAAAAATGAAACCCCAAATTAAGGTATGATGACGATGATGATCATGATTATGATTATGATGATATTCATATGCGAAATGAAGAAATAAAAATGTATAATGATGATGATACTAGTGACTCAGATAATAAATTTTTTTCACAATCACATATTGAAATGGCTACAGAGTCGGAATCACCGCTAGAAACACCACTAACAACACCGACAGAAATAGAAGCAGATGCTAGCAGTCTAATTCATGCAGACTATGATTTTAATATTAGCAGTCTATCGAGAAAAAAAGTTCTGGACAACGCTTATGGACCTAGAAAAAGTTTATCAACCCCCAAATCCTTAAATTTGGGAAAAAGTGAATTACATACACTCATAAAAAAAATCGAAGAATTTCCTTAAAATCTAGAAAATTCTTTCTTGAATTTTTGCCAAAGGCGACCTCACCTTTGTTTCAAGAAATGGTTTTTTAGAAAGCCATATTATAGCTTCTCATTTTTGGAATATGCATGTTTTATTTTTAATATTTTTAGGTCAAGCTGATGGTACAAGGTGCATAAACAATATAATTTCAGATGAGATCATTTAGTCCTACAGCCCAGAAGGATGTTATTCTTGCACTTCTAAGTAAGTTTTTATCATTCTTGTCTAATATTCTAATCGAGTATTACTATAAAAGAGTAGATGTCGATTTGCGTCATGTTCCCCCAGCCCAAACCATAAGACCCAAAATTCTGGAAAAAATTGGGTCTGAATCGTGTGTTAGAGGAGGTGTGCACTAAGAAAGGATTTTTTAAAATTCGGCTCCTAAGGACTCCCAGGACTCTCGAAAAATGCGGAATTGCTTGATTAAAACATCAACCATTCCCACAGTTTTCAACCAAACAAGTTGATATTTTTATTTTAAGCTTTATTTGTGGAAATCTTTGAAAGCCCAGAAGATGAGCCCCAACCGACTTCCGGTTGGGGCACTTAATTAATTTTTTCGCACCGATTATGCGATCGGATCCGTTTTTGGTTTATTTTATGGAGCTATGCCATACAATCAGTAAGGTATTTTTATTTTTTTTTTGGGACCCACGGTTGATTTTATATGATTTTTGTTGTAAGATTGCGGGGGTTGCGGGGACTTTTTTGGCAGCACATTTTTTTTGGTTTTTGTATGCTTCGGCAGTTCGCAGCACTTACGAACGAATTCCGAACACAGCTCTCACAAAAACAATGTCAGCAGAAGCAGAGCGAGAGAGTAGAGAGCAGAGAGAGAGTCATTTTAAGCGAAAGAGATGTTTTATTCTGGTTTGGAAACACCTGATCAAAATTTTACTATTGGATACTAAAACGTATTACCTAATTGACGCAATTCTAAGTCAAAGTGTGTAGCCAACACGTAAAAAGCATAAGAAATTTTCGTTTTGATTAAAAAAAAATTAGATTGGTTTTCAAGGGAAAAACTTTCAGTCGTCACATTTGAATGTAAGAAACGCAATGACACACACACATCGACAAATTGGCATGTACATAAGAATGTAATGATTAAATTAGGATAAAATAACGGATCACCTAATGGACGCAATTCTAAATCAAAATGTGTATGTATCCCGTAAAATATTAAAAAGTTTTAGTTTCTGGGCTCTACTCGAAATCTGTAAAAAAAATTACAGAAACTATTGAGATATACGTATACATACGTACATATGCATTTTTGTACTTTAAAACAATAGAATGCGTGCAATAATATTTGCGTACACAAATAACATTCCAATTTAAGAAAAGGTAGTATTCGCACAACGTTGATAATCTGGAAATTGTACTAGCCAAAACATACCCACAAAAATTAAAAAAAGTTGGTTTTAAATTGTGTTAAAGGCGGGGTGGAAATTGTTGGAAAATTGCGTCTCCAAAAGGCTCACACGTCGAATTACATCCACAGTTTTCACTAAAAAGAGTTGGAGCTTTATGTGCGTTTTTTTTTAATTTTCCTTATTTCCGAAAATATTAAACTCCAGCTGTTGATCCCCAGCCGACATTGGGCCACTTCTTTTTTTGCTTACCGATCCTGCGGGCGGATCCGTTTTTCGCTTAAACCATTTTGTCCGTAGCCTTTCATAGGTGTGTGTTATTTTTTATATATTCTTTTTAAAGCTTTTAAGGTTTTTGGGGGTTAGATCTGTTCGAAAAAAACAGTAAAAAAAATAGTAAGAGTTTTTCTCTGCATTCGCTTAGTTAACCAAAATGATAAATTTAGGCTACCAGAACGGTGGAGTTAAGGTGGGAATAAGGTGAGGTTAGTGCGGGGTTAAGTTGCGATTAAGGAGGTATTAGATAGATTAGGGTAAAAGTAATGTAAAGAAAGAGTGAAGGTGAGAAAGGTAAGGTTCGTTTGGACTTTAGCGAGGATAAGTTGGGTCAAGGTGACAAACAAGTTTTAATAAGAAAAAGTGAAGTTAAAGTAAGTAAGTAAAGTAAGGAACATTTTTTTTTCAGGTGAGACTAAAGTTAGGTTAGCTAAGAAGAGGAAACACTTGTGTTAGGGTGAAAACAGCATTAAGGTGCTAAAAAAGTGTGCCAAGGGTGAGAATAAAATAGGTGGGGTTAAGGTGAAGTAATATTAGGGTTAATGCGGTGTTAAGGTAAGGTATGTTATGGTTAGGAGGATATGGATAGAATATTAGTGCGTTCTAGGTGGGTTTACTGTTTAGCTAAGGTTAGGTGGGATTTTACTCGGATATTCTTTGCTAAAATTAGCGGACAACGTCGCTTTGGGTATTGCTAGTATTATATAATATTATAAAAATATATATTTTCAAAATTCATTGGTCAGGTGGAGCCTGCAGAGCATGCGGAGATGCGTGAGAAATCTCCATGCGCGAAAAGGGAGCTCACTATGACTCCGGAAGCCATTTTAAACGTACCGAAGACCCCCATAAGTCGCCGTAGTTTGTAAAAATTTATTAACTTAATGTAAAAGTATGAAAATAATTTTTCAAAAATGATGTAGTACAATGAATTGAAAAGAAATAAACCTTTTGATAAATTCAACATATTTTTAATGAAAATGGGAGGTGATGATTTTGGGTGATATTTAGGCGCCAAAAAAGCGACGAAAAGGCGTCGAATTTGGTGATGAATTAAGCGATGAACAGGTGCTAAAAAACCGCTAGTTTCTGGCAGTGATGAGCCCCTAGGACATGCCCATGTTAAAATCGTCGCTATTTTTCATACAAATTCATCAGTGATTGAGCGCTTAGTGCTCAATTTTTAGCAGTGATTCACTGCCAAAAAAGCGCTGAATGGAACTGCAGGGTTATTACCAGCCGTGGGTGCAACTGGGCGCCTGGTACTGTTACCAATTTGGATACTGCTTGATTTGTTGGTGTTGGTCATGTTTAGCAACATTGTGTATGAACAGTTTTAATAGTGTTCAAGCAATCTATGTTATTTAAATGACACCTAATATACAAAAGGTTTGAATTAAATCAGTGGTGACCAGCAGAAGCAGCACACATACAATGAAAGAACGCGTTTGTGTGAGTGCGCGCATGCACGAATTTGACTGTGTGCGTGACGTTTTTCTGCTTTACTGCGTACATGTGCGTCAAAACGCTGCAGCGCGCTGGCAGCACTGCGACAGATAAATTGCCTATCCCGTGGGCCCTGCGCGCTGCCTCTGCTGGTCACCATTAAGTTAAATCCATCCAACCAGTTTTTATAGAAAAATGTCAAAGTTAGTTGATATTTTGTTGCCATTTTTAGCATATGGTTTTTGGGGCATATTTACTAAATATTCTTACAATTATTAGTATTCTTAATTAATGTAGTCTAAATAAATACACAAAAGATTGACGTACAATTTCAAAGCTATAAATGAAGAAATATAAATTTATTTTGTTAAAATACCCGAAGTTTTGAATAATTTAATGAAGGGAAAAAATTATAAAAAAAAATACTCTAGAGTCCAAATGTTATTTTTTTTTTACTTTTATTGGTCAAATATAAAATAAACAATTATAACATGTTCAAATTTTTGGTCGGCTGATTTAATCGCCACTTTTGGGGTCTCTCACCCCAGTGTGCAACGACTCGAATTGTTATTCACTTGATGCTGGTTGACTGGTTTTTTGACTTTGATAGACTATTTGGTATTGATGGATAGCGACCTTATATGTATAGGGTCTCCGGGAAGCGTTATTTCTCTTTTGCGTACGGCCCGCTGAATTTCTCTATTCCAGGTTCAAAGTTCGTGCCGTTTCTACGCGCTTATTCGCGCATGTCTGGTATGCGGCCGGCCATCCTGCGTTATTTCCGCTGCTAATTGTGGGAAGTTATTTAACTTTTCAAAGTGTTAGGTTTAGCTGCGAAAAGTTGCCAAAAATAATATTCTTGAAGTGCTTCCCAATTCAAATTCTGGCAAATTCTGTTAGTGTTGGAGCCCTAGATCACAAAATTACCACTTACTTTTCTTTCAATGTCACAGTTTTTTTTAAAGATTTTTAAGAGTTCAAAATATTTTATTTCAGCCTTTTTTCGAATTTGTATATTCTTGCAGAGGGTATTCTAATTTCAGTCAGAAGTTTGCAACGCAGTTAAGGAGACGTTTCCGACCACATAAAGTAAATATATTCTTGATCAGCACCAATAGCCGAGTCCATCTAGCTATGTCCGTCTGTCCGAACTAGTCTCTCAGTTTTAAAGTTTTCTTCCTATTGCAGGTAGTAAATATGTCGGAGCGAGCAAGATCGGACCACTATATCTTAGAACTCCCATAGAAAAAATCAATCAAACATAAGAAAATTCATTTTAACTTTGTAGGAAGTAGGCGTTTTGATTTTTGACAACTTAAAAACCACATTTTAAATAGGCAATAATTTATCTGGAATCCCTGGAACTGCACCGATCGAGAGAGCATTATAGGTATTTATTTTATCTGCAAGGGTATATAAGCTTCGGCTGGCCGAAGCTATCTGCCCATATGTAACGTAATCAACAAAAATCAGCGAAAATGTGATTACGTAGTATATGGACAGCCCCTTTCTTGTTTCTTATACCTCCGCACATATCCACCCAATTGGGCCACTTTTCGTTTTATTTTAAAGACAATAGATCAGAGTATACAGTGGTTCACAGCTTATTTCAACCAGTCTACACCAAAAACTTTAACAGCCCATAAAAACAAAACATGTTATCAAAATAATTTAAACGCAGATGATGATACACATTAGTGTTTAATAATTTTATGATTTTACAAATATTTTTTATAAATTAATTACAAAAAAAGCCCAAAAAAAAGGCCACAGCTTATTTCATACAGTTAACAAAAAAAATCGAATAAATTAACATAGTGGCCAATACCTTTTTTTAAATTTGGCATGACTATCCTTTTGTTTACCAACAATTTAAAGTTACATAGATATATTAAAACTAGCTTTACCCGGAGCGACTTCGTTCGCTTAAAATTAGTTTATAGTACGGTTGTCAGGACTTTCTTATTTCTTATTAGCGCGTTTTTTTGAAAACCTTTGTGTAAACAACCTATGTAGAAGATCCTTCATGAGAGAGAATCGGAAGGCTACTGGCAGAGCTATATGGGTCATTCCATGTGAAACGTGACAGGCCAATTTGGGTCAAATCTCAGAATCAAGCGAAACTTTTTTTTTCGATAGAGGATTGAAATATAAGGATGGGGTTTTTTTTTTTTTTTTTATCTCTTACCGTTTATTTTTTAAAAAATATTTTTTTAATTAAGCTCCTATTTTTAGGATATGCAGCACTTGAGACTCGTTTAAGTTATTTTAATAATTCCAATGCCACTTTGTGGCATATCTTAATATCTTTCAGAAAAATATTTTTAAAAATTTTTAAATTTAAAATTAAGTATTTTTTAAGAGAATTTAAAATTAGAAAACTTCTGTACGCCGGAATACACGCGGTTTCCGAATAAAAAAATTATCCCCATATTGCTTCATCAATTCTTCACAAAGTGGTAAAATAAAATTTTTGTAATCGCAATGTTTACTAATTAAGAAAGAATTAAAAGTGCAGCAAGCCAGTGCAAAAAATCGAATTAAAGTGTCTAAGCAGCTGTTCACCATGCCTACGTCACAGCGCACACTATATCCGTCCTCTTCTAACCGGCGCGCGCAAGTGAACCGCACAGTGCTTAAATTTGTAAACAAACGCAATTTTTTAAAAGTAATAACAAAACAGTAACAATTCTTTATTATTTCTTAAAGTTAGGAACATTTCACTTTTTTGGTTTTATAGAGATACTGTGGTAGACAAATTCATCGTTTTTTGAAAAAGTTTTACATATTAATGTATTTTTATTTGCAACTGCAAAGTGGTGATTGTACCACGAAAGAGATTTTCAAGTAAAAGCGGAGTGGAATTTCTTTGCGACCTCGCATGGAAAAGGAGCTTGCGATGGCATTGGTGGTACAGTCAAACGGCAAGCTTATCGAGCGAGCTTACAAAGGATCGAAGGTAATTCGATTAACACTCCTCGTAAATTGTACGACTGGGCAAAGGATTACTTCAAACATATTGATTTTGATTTTTGTTCAATGGCGGAACAAAAGATGCACGAAATTAAAATGGAAATACGCTTTAAAAAAGCAGTAGCTGTAAAGGATACACGGCAATATCACCACTTTGCAGTTGCAAATAAAAATACATTAATATGTAAAACTTTTTCAAAAAACGATGAATTTGTCTACCACAGTATCTCTATAAAACCAAAAAAGTGAAATGTTCCTATCTTTAAGAAATAATAAAGAATTGTTACTGTTTTGTTATTACTTTTAAAAAATTGCGTTTGTTTACAAATTTAAGCACTGTGCGGTTCACTTGCGCGCGCCGGTTAGAAGAGGACGGATATAGTGTGCGCTGTGACGTAGGCATGGTGAACAGCTGCTTAGACACTTTAATTCGATTTTTTGCACTGGCTTGCTGCACTTTTAATTCTTTCTTAATTAGTAAACATTGCGATTACAAAAATTTTATTTTACCACTTTGTGAAGAATTGATGAAGCAATATGGGGATAATTTTTTTATTCGGAAACCGCGTGTATTCCGGCGTACAGAAGTTTTCTAATTTTAAATTCTCTTAAAAAATACTTAATTTTAAATTTAAAAATTTTTAAAAATATTTTTCTGAAAGATATTAAGATATGCCACAAAGTGGCATTGGAATTATTAAAATAACTTAAACGAGTCTCAAGTGCTGCATATCCTAAAAATCGGAGCTTAATTAAAAAAATATTTTTTAAAAATAAACGGTAAGAGATAAAAAAAAAAAAAAAAACCCCATCCTTATATTTCAATTCTCTATCGAAAAAAAAAGTTTCGCTTGATTCTGAGATTTGACCCAAATTGGCCTGTCACGTTTCACATGGAATGACCCATATAGCTCTGCCAGTAGCCTTCCGATTCTCTCTCATGAAGGATCTTCTACATAGGTTGTTTACATGGAATGACCCATATAGCTCTGCCAGTAGCCTTCCGATTCTCTCTCATGAAGGATCTTCTACATAGGTTGTTTACACAAAGGTTTTCAAAAAAACGCGCTAATAAGAAATAAGAAAGTCCTAACAACCGTACTATAAACTAATTTTAAGCGAACGAAGTCGCTCCGGGTAAAGCTAGTTTTAATATATCTATGTAACTTTAAATTGTTGGTAAACAAAAGGATAGTCATGCCAAATTTAAAAAAAGGTATTGGCCACTATGTTAATTTATTCGATTTTTTTTGTTAACTGTATGAAATAAGCTGTGGCCTTTTTTTTGGGCTTTTTTTGTAATTAATTTATAAAAAATATTTGTAAAATCATAAAATTATTGAACACTAATGTGTATCATCATCTGCGTTTAAATTATTTTGATAACATGTTTTGTTTTTATGGGCTGTTAAAGTTTTTGGTGTAGACTGGTTGAAATAAGCTGTGAACCACTGTATACTCTGATCTATTGTCTTTAAAATAAAACGAAAAGTGGCCCAATTGGGTGGATATGTGCGGAGGTATAAGAAACAAGAAAGGGGCTGTCCATATATTACGTAATCACATTTTCGCTGATTTTTGTTGATTACGTTACATATGGGCAGATAGCTTCGGCCAGCCGAAGCTTATATACCCTTGCAGATAAAATAAATACCTATAATGCTCTCTCGATCGGTGCAGTTCCAGGGATTCCAGATAAATTATTGCCTATTTAAAATGTGGTTTTTAAGTTGTCAAAAATCAAAACGCCTACTTCCTACAAAGTTAAAATTAATATTCTTATGTTTGATTGATTTTTTCTATGGGAGTTCTAAGATATAGTGGTCCGATCTTGCTCGCTCCGACATATTTACTACCTGCAATAGGAAGAAAACTTTAAAACTGAGAGACTAGTTCGGACAGACGGACATAGCTAGATGGACTCGGCTATTGGTGCTGATCAAGAATATATTTACTTTATGTGGTCGGAAACGTCTCCTTAACTGCGTTGCAAACTTCTGACTGAAATTAGAATACCCTCTGCAAGAATATACAAATTCGAAAAAAGGCTGAAATAAAATATTTTGAACTCTTAAAAATCTTTAAAAAAAACTGTGACATTGAAAGAAAAGTTAGTGGTAATTTTGTGATCTAGGGCTCCAACACTAACAGAATTTGCCAGAATTTGAATTGGGAAGCACCTCAAGAATATTATTTTTGGCAACTTTTCGCAGCTAAACCTAACACTTTGAAAAGTTAAATAACTTCCCACAATTAGCAGCGGAAATAACGCAGGATGGCCGGCCGCATACCAGACATGCGCGAATAAGCGCGTAGAAACGGCACGAACTTTGAACCTGGAATAGAGAAATTCAGCGGGCCGTACGCAAAAGAGAAATAACGCTTCCCGGAGACCCTATACATATAAGGTCGCTATCCATCAATACCAAATAGTCTATCAAAGTCAACAAACCAGTCAACCAGCATCAAGTGAATAACAATTCGAGTCGTTGCACACTGGGGTGAGAGACCCCAAAAGTGGCGATTAAATCAGCCGACCAAAAATTTGAACATGTTATAATTGTTTATTTTATATTTGACCAATAAAAGTAAAAAAAAAATAACATTTGGACTCTAGAGTATTTTTTTTTATAATTTTTTCCCTTCATTAAATTATTCAAAACTTTGGGTATTTTAACAAAATAAATTTATATTTCTTCATTTATAGCTTTGAAATTGTACGTCAATCTTTTGTGTATTTATTTAGACTACATTAATTAAGAATACTAATAATTGTAAGAATATTTAGTAAATATGCCCCAAAAACCATATGCTAAAAATGGCAACAAAATATCAACTAACTTTGACATTTTTCTATAAAAACTGGTTGGATGGATTTAACTTAATGGTGACCAGCAGAGGCAGCGCGCAGGGCCCACGGGATAGGCAATTTATCTGTCGCAGTGCTGCCAGCGCGCTGCAGCGTTTTGACGCACATGTACGCAGTAAAGCAGAAAAACGTCACGCACACAGTCAAATTCGTGCATGCGCGCACTCACACAAACGCGTTCTTTCATTGTATGTGTGCTGCTTCTGCTGGTCACCACTGATTTAATTCAAACCTTTTGTATATTAGGTGTCATTTAAATAACATAGATTGCTTGAACACTATTAAAACTGTTCATACACAATGTTGCTAAACATGACCAACACCAACAAATCAAGCAGTATCCAAATTGGTAACAGTACCAGGCGCCCAGTTGCACCCACGGCTGGTAATAACCCTGCAGTTCCATTCAGCGCTTTTTTGGCAGTGAATCACTGCTAAAAATTGAGCACTAAGCGCTCAATCACTGATGAATTTGTATGAAAAATAGCGACGATTTTAACATGGGCATGTCCTAGGGGCTTATCACTGCCAGAAACTAGCGGTTTTTTAGCACCTGTTCATCGCTTAATTCATCACCAAATTCGGCGCCTTTTCGTCGCTTTTTTGGCGCCTAAATATCACCCAAAATCATCACCTCCCATTTTCATTAAAAATATGTTGAATTTATCAAAAGGTTTATTTCTTTTCAATTCATTGTACTACATCATTTTTGGAAAATTATTTTCATACTTTTACATTAAGTTAATAAATTTTTACAAACTACGGCGACTTGTGGGGGTCTTCGGTACGTTTAAAATGGCTTCCGGAGTCATAGTGAGCTCCCTTTTCGCGCATGGAGATTTCTCACGCATCTCCGCATGCTCTGCAGGCTCCACCTGACCAATGAATTTTGAAAATATATATTTTTATAATATTATATAATATTAGAATATTAGACAAGAATGATAAAAACTTACTTAGAAGTGCAAGAATAACATCCTTCTGGGCTGTAGGACTAAATGATCTCATCTGAAATTATATTGTTTATGCACCTTGTACCATCAGCTTGACCTAAAAATATTAAAAATAAAACATGCATATTCCAAAAATGAGAAGCTATAATATGGCTTTCTAAAAAACCATTTCTTGAAACAAAGGTGAGGTCGCCTTTGGCAAAAATTCAAGAAAGAATTTTCTAGATTTTAAGGAAATTCTTCGATTTTTTTTATGAGTGTATGTAATTCACTTTTTCCCAAATTTAAGGATTTGGGGGTTGATAAACTTTTTCTAGGTCCATAAGCGTTGTCCAGAACTTTTTTTCTCGATAGACTGCTAATATTAAAATCATAGTCTGCATGAATTAGACTGCTAGCATCTGCTTCTATTTCTGTCGGTGTTGTTAGTGGTGTTTCTAGCGGTGATTCCGACTCTGTAGCCATTTCAATATGTGATTGTGAAAAAAATTTATTATCTGAGTCACTAGTATCATCATCATTATACATTTTTGTTTCTTCATTTCGCATATGAATATCAACATAATCATAATCATGATCATCATCGTCATCATACCTTAATTTGGGGTTTCATTTTTAAATATTTCACTTTTTTGCTTTAGAACCGATAATTTATTTTCGTTTGTATTCATAAACTTTCGTTTTTTATTTTCACTAACTAGTTCATTTAAGGGATCTGTTATTGGCTTAAAAGTTTCTTCCAACTCGTAAGCATTTTGTGATTTAAAATGTTTTAGATCATTGAACTTTTTCTTCAATGCATTTCTCGTTTTAGTAAGCTGACTTAAAATAAATTGACTCATTTTGACTACTCTAAAAACTTTCACCACCGTCAGCACAAAAGATGTAATACCGGTTTGTGAACTATACTTTACAGGGTTACATTTCATACTAATGAAAGTTATAAAATATATATATATTTATATGTTTATATTTTTTGATTGAAAAAGAATCATTTTACTGTTGTTGTAGTTGTTGACATTTCCCCTTCAAATAATAGATTTAAAAGTGTGTGTGTGTGTGTGTGTGCATGTTTTATTATATAATAAATGATTGAGTACAAATGATTTTTATAACTATTATAAATATTACGAAGTGATAAGTTAATTAAACAATTCTATTTAACTCCAGTTAAAGGGAATCATTGCTTCTTTTTATAACTCGATATTCCTTGTTCTTGAGCAACTTTAGATGGACATCTTTCATAGCGTTATATCTCTTAGGTAGATGTAGAATATATTTATCAAGTTCCAAGGCAATGGAGACCCCATAAACAGTTTTCTTCCTCTGCGGATAAATAATTGGGTAGCTGACGTTTATACTCATCTTATTTTGAGTTGGCTTCCATGCTCGCGTGTTGAACTCCTTTAAAGCCTCGCCTCGAAGAATTTGCTCCTCCATAATGGCGTCCAGCTCACTTTCTGTTGGAATTGGTTGATTCATGATGTTGCTGTTGTTGGTTTGAAGTTTGTCCTCGAAGAAGGTGGTTTAAGTGAGAAGCAAGCTAATCGAGTTGACAAGTTAATGTTAAAGTTCTGACTGTAAAGACTCAACGATTTCCGAGCTCATTTTATATCAGTTCTCAGACCGAGATTTCCATAGCAACAGGTTGTTGTTGTTTTCCCACCCTTTTTGTTCTTCCACCCTTGTTGTTTAAAAGTCATTAAATCAGTTACTTTATTTGAATGAAAGCAGGAATTTAATGCACAGGTGTCCACAATTGTATGTTCCAAAACGTTGTACCTGTTCATAGTTATATTTGATTTCATCCCCTAAGTATTTCACAACTTCTTTTGGTGGTTGTAAATTTCCAAAACTATCAACATAGAATATGTTGTTTTTGTTTTTGTGGTAAGCTACCCAATGTGTACCCCTTGAATTCGAGTAATCTAAGTAAATCACTCCACTCTCATTATTTTTATGTGTTTTTGGGAGAGAGTCTCTCATAAACACTCCCCTAAAATGCGGTAGATTTCTTTGAGCAAATTCCATTATATCTATATTTGATAATGCTCTTTTGGGTAGCTGACCAATTAGTTTTTTTGATTCTTCATTCTCCCACCACGACTGTTGTATGGTTTTAGGTATAAGCCGTAACCATTTTTATGAGGTTTTAAGTATAGACCATCACCCACGGAAACTTCTTCCATCTTTCGGTTGTGTCTTTTATTTTCTTCTAGCTGTTGTTTAGCAATTTTTGCGTTTGTTATTAATTTTGCAACACTAGAAGTTCCTGAAGCTAAACTACCTATAGCACTTAATGCAGTTAAGATGGGTACCAGTGGTAAAAAACCCCCCATTTTGGGTACATTAATTATTCGAGGAACTTTAACGTTTTTCTTAGATCCGATTGCATTATGTATTGCTTTACGTGCAATTTTAATTGCATTAACCACATCCAGAGGCTTTCGTTTTTTCAATTCCCGACTAGCTTCTATTACAACAGATGATAGTCTATTTATTTTCATCCTCCTACGCTTCCTCTTCTTCTGTTTTTTCTTATTTCGCTTCCGAACACCCATTCCAAAATGTTCCTTTGCTTTCATAATATAAGTTACAAAATATGCTGCTGCTCGCTCCTTAAGATAACTATCCTTCGCCTTTACTCGCTCCCAAGCCTTGTTAATTAATGCAGAATCTGCCTTATGTCGATTGCTTAGATCCTTGGTTTGTGAATAGGCAATATCGTGAACCTTGCAAGCTTCATCCAACTGATTAATTCCGTGATCTCCACGCTGTAATCGCTCTGCAAGCTTTGTACCGGGTCCACAATCGTTATATCCAGGAATGTGAAACTCAATCGGAAGAGAATCTATTAACTTATTAATAAGACCACTTCCACGTTTACGATGTAAATAATGACTGGTGTAATTATAAAAACGTTTCCCCATTATATATTGCCTTTATTCATTGAAAATTTATCACGGAATAAACATGTTTATAATAGGATGCGATTAATAAAGCAAAAAAATAACATTCTTGTTCGTAACATTGAGAACGTGAACAATGTTAAACAACCACCACGTCACAGTGAATTATTACCAAACACAATTAGAGCTCTTGTGGTTGGTCCATCCAACTGCGGGAAAACTAATGTAATGATCAGTCTAATTGAGAGTCCAAATGTTTTGAGATTTGAAAATATTTACGTGTTTTCAAAGAGTCTATACCAACCGAAATATGATTACTTGGAAAAGCTAATAAAACCGATTAAGGGAATGGGATATCATACATTCTCTCAGAACGAAACTGTTTAAGCACCCACCGAAGCAAAAAATAATTCAATCATGATTTTCGATGATGTGGCTTGTGAGAAACAGGATAATATTCGATCCAATTTCTGTATGGGTCGCCACAAAAATATTGATTCGTTTTATTTATGTCAAACATATACACGGATACCAAAACATCTTATACGAGACAATGCAAATGTAATTATTATGTTTAAACAGGATGATTTAAATATGCGACACATATTTCGGGATCATATCATGCCTGACATGAATTATGAGACATTTACGAAAATTTGTCAAAAATGTTGGGATGATAAATATGGATTTTTATTTATAAGTAAGGATGACAATGTTGATAAGGGACGATATAGAAAAGGATTTGACCAATTTATTTTTCTTTAATTTTAATATAAGTTTGGGGCGGGGTTGTATGACACCCAGTTAAACAACAGATTTCAAAATGGTTAGATCATTTACTCTATCAGTGAATGGAAATAGTTCCGTTATAAACACAGTTTATTTTCCACCAATTGAATTAATCGGGGTATATGAATGTGCGCTAGTTGAGTTTAACATGTACAACTCAATTCCCAACGTGGATGTAAATAACAATCTCTTTCATATTGGTGATAAAGTTATTATTATTTCCACCGGCTCCTATGAACTCAACGATATTTCTCAATTTATTTACAACAAGTTAAAGGATTATAATCTAGAAAATACAGTGAAAATTGTAAGCAATAACAATACACTTTAAGTGGAATTATTTAGCAGTAAAGAAGATGAGTACTTTAATAAGGAGAGGTCAATAGGTCAATTGTTTGGTTTCAAGCAAAGAGTGTTAAGGGCAAACCAAAATCATTTGTCCGATAAATGTCAACATTTTAAATATTAATTCGATTCGTTTGGAATGTAATATTTTGAGTGGTTCTTACGTTGATAATACACCAAATCACGTATTACATGAGTTTGCAATTTCGGTTCCACCGGGCTATAAAATGACTGTGTCACCACACAACTCATCTATTTACCTATTAGCTGCAGAGAAATAAGTACCCTCTCAATACATATCGTTGATCAGAACGGAGATTTATTGAATTAGCGTGGTGAAAACGTATCAATTCGCATACATATTCGAGAAATAGAATGATAATTTACAATAAAAGCATCGGTATACTTCATCAACCGCGCACTAGCAGTTGTAAAGCTAAAGGAAAAGGACTAAATCGAAAGGGTCTTACATTAAAAAACAAATTGTTTTTAAAATCACTGGGCTTCAAAATTCAAATCTGATAATAATAATAAGAAGCATTTCAAAATGAATGAAATTTTAAATATTCGTGAGAGACCGTTCTCAGATGAAAGTGTTTCGAAAAGGGAATATCACACATATTCCTCATATCATCAAACATTTAAAGCAAACGATGAAATTCGTATATGTATTCAAAATCAGGACTTGTATGTACTCCCTCACGAAAGCTATCTTAATTTTCAAGGAGTTGTTAAGAGAGTAGCAGCTGATAGTACAAGCACCTCTGATAATATCGATGTTACGTTTCGCAATAATTGTATGGCAAATTTTATTGATGAAATTATATATGAAATAAATGGATACGAAATTGATAGAACACGGTTTGTTGGTATGAGCAGCACACTTAAAAATTATCTATCGGAAAGTCGTCAGGATAGTCGCAAACTTTTAAATGCTGGATGGAGTGGTGGAAATGATATGGGGTTTGCTGAGGATTATAGAAAAGTTTTACTGAATTGTAACCATGAACTTGTACTTTTGCTGACAAAAAATCTGGATGACGTATACGTTAAAAACAAAGCAAACCATACATATGTTTTTGAAATGACTAATATTAGCTGGAAAATTCCTCATGTAACACCCAGTGATGCTGCAAAAATTAAAATGTATGATATAAGCTTCGACTCACTGCTCACCAGGCACGAGCACTGCAACCTCGTTAATTTCTGCAACCGCAGCCACTGCAACAACAACATCAACGGTCTCCGTAACCAACAACGCGATTTCGAATGCGTTAGCAACTTCTGCAGCGCCGAATAAAACTACAAAGACAATTGTAAGTACGAGTGCCAATAACGGCAATACCAAACAACAACAAGTCGGTCCGGCTATACAGACTGGCATGGATCGCTACATCCAAATCAAACGGAAGCTAAGCCCGCAAAATAAAATGGTAGGAAATAAGCCAAAACAAAATTGCCCTAATAAAGGCAGCGAACAACCAGGGGCATCTAGTAATAACAGATTCGCCCGGTTGTCGGATATTGAAAATATTCAATCCGAGACTGGACAGGCTGCACAAAAGAAGTCAAAGCCCCCACCGATTAACATAAGGGAACAGAACTTAAATGCCCTAGTAAAGAAAATTGTTGCGCTGGTCGGGAATGACAACTTTTATGTTACTCCTCTTGTCAAAGGGAATATACACGAAACAAAGTTTCAAGCTAAAACTGAAGATCAATTCCGAGCTGTAACCAAATACCTAGACGAGGCTAAGAAACCCTACTACACGTACCAGCTCAAGAGTAGCAAGGGCTTGCAAGTAGTGTTAAAGGGCATAGAGCCAGACGTATCTAAAAATGAGATAATAGAGGCACTGAAAGAAAAAGGCTTTCTCGCAAAAAATATTATAAATATTATCAACAGAAATAAAAAGCCGCAACCACTCTTTAAGGTCGAACTGGAGCCAGAAAGCAGAGCCTTGAAAAAAAATGAAGTGCACCCGATCTACAAATTGCAATTCCTGTTGCATGGAAGGATTACTGTTGAAGAACCGCGTAAGCGAAATGGTCCGCTGCAATGCACCAACTGCCAAGAGTATGGACACACCAGAAACAACTGCGGGCTTCGATCAGTCTACGTAGCTTGTGGAGGCTTCCACAACTCCGAACCGTGCCCTGCAAGCAAAGAAGACCCAAGGACGAAGAAATGCGCTAACTGTGGAGACAACCATACCGCAAACTACAGAGGCTGCCCGGTCTATAAAGAGTTAAAGAGTCGGTTACAACAAGCTAAGAATGCACGCTCCCAGAATGCACAAAATGTATACGATAATAACGATTATGTGTGAGTTTTATTTTATAAAACTCAAAATAAAACTCAATTCGCTCTTGCGGCCATTGTATTGGGAATTTAAATATGATTTAAATTTGCTCTTGTTCGTTTGGCCATGTAGTTTCAATACATATAATACAAAAAATAATATTTTAACATTAAGCTACTTAAAAAATTAATTTAAGGTGGAAATGGGCTTTTGTATGACTATTTTGTAAAGGCACGATAAAAAAATTTTCATGGATCTTATAACTTCACGGAAAAATATCATGGCGATGCTTAGGTAAACTTAAGTATTTATAAAAATTTCAGTTATGCGTCTATTTTCACCATTCGATGTGAACATTCGCGGACTATTTGACCTGAAGATTTCGCGGATTTTTCGACTTAAACAATATCGGAATCATTTGACGTTTAGAATTCGTGGATTCTCTTGACCTGAAGAATTCGAGAAACATTTGACCTGAAGAATTGCACTAATGCAATCTGTATATTGTATCATTATTTTACCTATGAAATTATTGGATGGGGACCGTGGATTGCTTAGGTAAAACAGGCTTAAAACTTTCAAAATATTAGGACAAATAATCCGCGAATTCTTCGGGGGAATGATCAAACATCTAACGGTAAAAAGATATATAAGTGCTGAAATTGCATTCACTTCCTATAAAAATTTGCAATATTTCCCGCTTGACCAACGTTTGTTTTGGCGGATTGAAATTCATTTGGTTTATTTTCTTTAGTCAAATGATTCTGGAATTATTCAGGTAAAGTAATCCGCGAATTCTTCAGGTCAACACATCAGCGAATTCTTTAAGTCAAATGAATCGCGAATGGTGAAAATAGTCACATAACTGAAATATGGCTTCATTCTTAAGTATATCTCAGTTATGACCATTATTTTTTGCCGTCATAATTTTATAAAAGAACGTATCAAATTAAATTCGCCAATTCTTCCGGCTTTACTTTGTATTGCGAACGACTTCAAAGATCTTGCAACTTAATCGAAAATGTTCAGATCCATAAAAACCCATATTTGTCGTGCTTACACAAAAAAGTTGAACAAAAATGCCAATTTTTCACCTTAAATCAATTTTTAAAATAGCTTAATGCTAAAATATAATTTTTTTTATTATATGTATTGAAACTACATGGCCAAACGAACAAGAACAAAATTAAATCATATTAAAATTTCTAATACGATGGCCGCAAAAGCGAATTGAGTTTTATTTTGAGTTTTATAAAATAAAACTCACACATAATCGTTATTGATGATTTTTATTTTTTTTTACTCATCATGCTCAAGAGTTTTAAAATAAAACTCAAAAAACAATAGTTATTTTTGAGCAAAAAAAATAAAAATCAGAAATAAGTTTTTTAGTGCGAGATTTATCAATAAAACTTATAACTGTTACGGTCCCTGCTTAAAACTAATGTCATCATATTTAGTGTATAAGAAAAGCCTGTTACAAATTTCCAAATAAACATGACCTAAGTTCATGTCCTAAATTCAAATTTGTATCTTCTTTTGTTTGGGGGATGGGTAATTTTTTCAGCTATTTCTTTCAGGTCGAAAAGTTAAAAAAAATATATATATATATATTTGAATTTAAAATTTACATATTCTTTTGTTATTGGGTGGGTGTTTGTTTCTCAGTGGCAAGCAAAGGGATCCCCTTTTCAAGGGTGATTGATTTCAGCTGTTTCTTTTGCATTCTATCACGTACCCGTGTGAGCACCACACTTTCTTAATCTAAGCAAAGGACACCCGTCACACCCCAGTAATTTCTCCCCCATTAACTAGGATAACCCAAATATATCGCTATGATCACCTGACACACCTCAGTAATTTCTCCCCGTTTAACTAGGATAACCCAGATAAGCAAAGGACACCCGTCACACCCCAGTAATTTCTCCCCCTATTAACTAGGAAAACCTAAATATAACGCTGTGATCACCTGACACACCTCAGTAATTTCTCCCCGTTTAACTAGGATAACCCAGATAAGCAAAGGACACCCGTCACACCCCAGTAACTTCTCCCCGCTTAATAAGAGTCTCAATTTTTGGACCGAATTTCGGGATCTGATGCCTGAATACAAATCCTAGATACAAAAGCTGGATACAAATCCTGGATATAACTATTGTGGACCCTAATTAACGATCACTCGTCACGCACCAATTAACTTTAATTACCCCCACACCTGTCACATTGTCCTGATTTATTACCCTAATTAGCATAGTTAATTACCTCCCCTTCCACTTTTGTATCCAGCTTTTGTATCCAGCACTCTCATTTTTACACTACTGTCGCATGTTCACTGACATACAACTAACACTAACACAGGGAAGCAAAGAAAAGAGGAAACTGTGTAGCGGATACACACATACAGGTTTTCTTTTACGTCAGAAAGAATACATACGAATATTTTTACACACAAACACAAATACATATACTTAGTATTAATATATATATATAATCACTACTTCACATATTATTACTATATTATTACACTATACACATTACTAGCGATTATTTTCAAAGAACAACACAGATTTCTTCTCAATACACGTACATGTCGAGACAAAAAGCCACCACTAGTAACACAGTTAGGAGCAGATTAGGGCTAAGAAGCGGGTCCAGTCTATCTGAGATGTGGATTCCGGGAACGCATCAGGGCCAATATGTCCCACCGCTAACAATTCAAGCCTGAATCTTTAACAACTACTTGCCCTTGTACATCATCTACCCATCAACGAAGGCCCGCCTGACAATCTTGATAGATTTGTAGGTAGAGTAGAACAACTACTTTCGTTAGCCGGATCAGTGGACCAAGCAACATGCGGACAGTACTTACTTGAAACTATCCGTGACAAAATTATAGGCATTGCAGACGAAGCGCTGAGTGTTTGCGATGTGTTCCTCAGTTGGGATGACATCAAAGCAAACCTCAAGCGACTATACTCTAGCAAGAAAACGGAAGAAATGCTAGTAAGAGAGCTACACAATCTCCCGGACGGACTCAGTATGGAAAAGCTTTATTACACGGCCACGAAAATAAGAAGCGAATTAATGTCACTGGCCAGAGAAGCAGACCCTAGTGGACACTCCCTCAAGGCCAAACGTGACCAATATGACAGATTCTGCCTGAATACATTCTTAGTTAGACTAAAGGACCCACTTAGGTCAGCCAATAGGAACCAAAGGCCAGAGACAATCGAGAAAGCGTACGAGTGCGGGCAGATCGAATTAACCTTCTCTCGAAACTTGAATAAACACCTAGAAAACCGACGACGCGACGGCTCGATATACAGGAATCACCCATACGCGAAAGGATCAGCCAATAGTGACTACAATAGCCACTACATACCACATCACTCGCGACAGAGTTGGTTGATAAGTGCTGACGAGTTTTTCCGCGCTCTGCAATCAGACAAGAATTTCGACCGACGGAAAGGTTTAAAATATCTAAAAGTGTGACTTGTTTAGTGTGACTTGTT
>JBAMCF010000279.1:0-18898 GCA_037075285.1 Drosophila lutescens
CTTAGTAGCCTCCTGCTACATGGCACACGACAGATCGGCGCCACCAGACGAGCTGAGCAGCTTGGTGGAGCTAGGCTCGAAGGATGACCAACTCCTCATTGGTGCAGATGCCAATGCACACCACAGCGTGTGGGGAAGCTCAGACATCAACGACAGAGGTGAGTCACTCTTAGACTTTATTCTATCTACTAATCTATATATAGCAAACGTGGGGGAGGAGCACACCTTCGTAGGTCCCACCTCGTCAAACGTGCTAGATATAACACTTGTAAAGGGACAGAGTACTTTGGTCTCCGAATGGAGGGTCCTAAAAACACCATCTTTCTCGGACCATAGGTATATTCAGTTCAGATATGATTTTAAAAGCACTCCAAAGGTAGCTGTCTATAGAAACCCCCGGAACACGAACTGGGAAAAGTTTACAAGGACAGTGACCTCGAAACTCGCGACCAGCCCAGGCATAGTAAAATCCGAGAGAGACATAGAAAGGTCCCTAGAGACCCTGTCCAAGGAATTACTGGATGCGTATCACGCATCATGCCCGACTTCAAGAACAAGGAAGAAGACCAGGCCACCATGGTGGAATCGGGAACTTACACTCCAAAGACATAACCTCCGAGAATTCTTCAAAATCGCCAAAAAGGCAGACGATGAGATCATTAACGAGGAATACAAAATCCTACTGAGGGATTACAAGAAGGAAACACGCAGGGCGCAGAGAAGCTCGTGGAGAAACTTCTGCTCCAGCATCGAGAATGTCCCGGAAACAGCTAGACTCCGGAAGCTGCTTTCAAAGCAACCTACCATACAGAGTCAGCTAAAACGCGACGACGGACAGTGGACTGAGGGCAGTGAAGAGGCCCTAACAGCACTTATGCAATCGCACTCCCAGGATGCACGGATGTCTTAGACGCCAGCACGCACCAAGACATAGCAACTGGCGAAAAACGCCCCCAAACGATCTAATAACAACTACAAAAATCAACTGGGCCATAGACTCCTTTGCGGGCTACAAGGCACCAGGACTAGATGGAATACTTCCAGCCATGTTACAGGCGACCAAGGAAAGGATCACCCCATGGCTATATAAAATATTCTCTGCATGTCTAAGCACGGGCTATATCCCAATTCAATGGAGGACCTCTCGGATTGTCTTCCTCCCAAAAGCGGGAAAGTGCAGTCACGCGAGCCCCAAGGATTACAGGCCGATAAGCCTCACCTCTTTCATACTCAAAACACTGGAAAAGCTGCTAGATTTACACATCAGGAATGTTGTAAGGAGACTCATGTCATCCAACCAGCCCGTCTACACAAAAGGGAAATCTGTTGGGAGCGCCCTACACATTAAGGAATATGCGCTTGGGGTATTCGTAGATATATCCTGTACGAAGCCTTAGTGTGGTGGCAAGCCACTGAAAAGTCGAGGTACACCGAGCTTATGGAGAGAATTCAGCGGCAGGCATTGGTCTGCATAACGGGGGCTCTGAAGTCAAGCCCAACTAAAGCTCTAGAAACGATCCTCGGAGTCGACCCATAGGCATCCACGCACAACTAACTGCAGGAAAGGCAGCACAACGTCTAGTTGCATCAGGTAAGATGACTTCGCAAAGCTTCGTGCACAGTTCAATCGGCCGAACAAACAACAAACGGACCATATGACCCCCAGAACGTGCCCGGAGGTTAAAACAACCTCGTTAATGGGCCCAGATGACTGGAAAACGGGTCGGGACCAGACTCAACACCTCACGTTATACACGGACGGCTCCAAGATGGAAGGAGGAGTAGGAGCGGGCTTATACTGTACGGACCCTGAAATAAGGCTGACTTTTAAGCTACCCAACGACTGCAGCATATTCCAAGCGGAAGTCTTCGCCATAAGGAAAGCTGCTGAAGTGGCTAAAAATATAAACCGTTCACACGATGTGGGTCAACTTGTTCGTGGACAGCCAAGCGGCGATAAGATCCATGCAGTCGTCAACGGTCACACTATGGGGCATTTGACCACCTTGGTTGGCCAAAACCTATTTTTATACCCTTGCAGAGGGTATTAAAATTTCAGTCAGATATTGTAACGCAGTGAAGGAGACGTTTCCGACCACATAAAGTATATATATTCTTGATCAGCACCAATAGCCGAGACCATGTAGCCATGTCCGTCTATCCGTCTGTCCGTTTCTATGCGAACTAGTCTCTCAGTTTTAAAGCTATCGCAATGAAACTTTCCCAAAAGTTTTCTTTCTATTGCAGGTAGTACATATGTCGGAGCGAGCCGGATCGGACTATATCTTAAGGCTCCCATAGGAATAGTAAGATTTTTATACCCTTGCAGAGGGTATTATAATTTCAGTCAGATATTGTAACGCAGTGAAGGAGACGTTTCCGACCACATAAAGTATATATATTCTTGATCAGCACCAATAGCCAAGTCCATCTAGCCATGTCCGTCTGTCCGTCTGTCCGTCTGTCCGTTTCTATGCGACTAGTCTCTCAGTTTTAAAGCTATCGCAATGAAACTTTCCCAAAAGTCTTCTTTCTATTGCAGGTAGTACATATGTCGGAGTGAGCCGGGATCGGACCACTATATCTTAAGGCTCCCATACGAATAATTAAACATATATAAGAAAATTCATTGTAACTTTGCAGGAAGTAGGCGTTTTGATTTCTGACAACTTAAAAAGGGTATATAAGCTTCGGCTGGCCGAAGCTAGCTTCCTTTCTTGTTTTATTTTAAATTTTTTGTAGGCGTGGTGATTTTGAACAATTAGAAATCATGACAACCAAAACGTATTCAGTTCAGTTGAGTTCAAAGTGTTCATGTGTTCAGTTCAGTGCTCAGAGTTAAGTTTAAAGCTAATAATAATAATAAATAATAAAAAAGTTTTCGGTTCAGCTTAACGCTAAAACAGATCAACGTGAAAACAGTTTTTTGTTCGGCTCAACAATATCAAAAGTTTTATTTGAAAAATTGTTAAAAATTTCTACAAATTATTCAAAATGCCGCCACTGTATATCGTTAACAATTGGCGTCTTGAAATACTCTAAAGAAAACGGAACAAAGCGTTAATTTCACTGTTAAAAATAAAAATGTACATTGCTTTCTTTGATTTTTTATTTTAACTGCAAGGGTATATTAACTTATGCTTGCCGAAGTTAGCTTCCTTTCTTGTTTAAAAATCGTTTAAACAAAAAATGTGGTTTGAGGGTGTGTTAACAGAAGACCATTTAACAATGTTACGTTTACAGAAATCCGATAGAGGTCGCCTCTGTTAACCCAGCGGCTGTTAAATCAGCTGTTCGAAATACAATTCTCGGGCTGTTGTATTTCGACTTTTTGCTTGCAGTTTTAAAGTGCTTTAAATTTGAGTTTTTAAGCAAATAAGTAAATTTTTTGGATTGAATTTAAAGGTTTATGCTATGGACTAAGTAGTTGTGTGGTTAAACGACAAAAATCAGACGGTTTTTTCTTATAAATGAGTGTTAAAGGGAGTGGTCTAACAAGTACATTTTTGTAAGAAAACTAAATTTCAAATGGAGCAAGAAAGTGAGTCCAGCGGAGTGCCCTTCTAGAACCTATTGGGATTTGTAGATTATTTAATTGTTTTTGAAATGTATATGGTTAGAATAGCCACTTTTTCTGTAATTTGATTTTTTCGACCATAACCTCAAATTTTACCCACTCCTATCGTTTGCAGTGGTGGGTAAAGATGTAAGGAATTTTCTGGCTTTAAATTATTATCAAAATAGAGTAGAAATCCTTAGCGTTGCCATAGACTAACTTAAGTGGACTTTAGCGGCTTTAAAACTAAAGTTCCGCTACAACTTGAACAAAAAGTCGTACAAATGTAAAGTAAATTCTTTCCTGTGCCCTTTTCTTGAGAACTTCAATACTTGTCCGATTTGTACGAAACTTTTAATATCGTCTTAAAAACTTAAATAATTGCTATTTCTAAAGTTATGTGCATCTATCTTCAAAAACAGCAAAGTTAATTTGATCGTTTCTATGGCAGTGTTCGGAGCAGAGCGCCAGCGCCTAGTCATGCGCGAATAGGTGTACGACGGCACCTGCAGCGCTCTTTGCTTATCTTTTGTCGCCGTCTCTCTCATTCTACTAAAGCTGTCGCTTATCTATTCAGCGAGTACTTTGTAGGCCTGCATATATATTAAGAGCTTGGAGCCAAGCTTTAACACTCAGTCCGTTTGCCGCTCCGAATAAATGATATACATATAATAGAACCTATTCGTGCGTTTTTATTTATAACTAATATATGGGTGGCATATTCGTTGTTTTCCCCATAAACAGGCAGCTATATGATATAGTTGTCCGTTCCGGACGATTCTCATATATAATATGCGTAGGGATACAAAATGGCGACTGGTAAAGTTTTACGTCAATATCTTTTGAATTGACCGAGATATTAATTTCGGCCATCAAAAGTGATCAAATGCCCCATAGTGGGTCAGTTCCAAAAATGTAATGGCGAGCAGGGAGGCACTAGATACCCATAGCACAACAAAGTCAGTGCGGATCTATTGGGTTCCCACCCACCGCATCGATGGTAACGAGAAAGCTGACGTTCTTGCAAAGGAGGGCGTAGCGCAACGACAAACTCAGCCAGTATGTACTGCGTCTATCACGGAAGGACTGCAGACTGTTAGTGGGAATCCTTACAGGCCACTGTCTGGCCGCATCACACGCAACCACAATTGGAATACTCAACAGCCGCACCTGCAGGAAATGCGATGAATCGGGGGCTATCGAAACCCTGGAACATCTTATCGGCAATTGCCCGGCTCTCTCACGAGCGAGAAAAAGATACCTCGGTGCCCAGTTACTGGCATCACTAAGAGACGTCTCCAGCAGGGAACCAGGATAACTTCTTGCCTTCGCCAAAAACACCTAGATCCTTATGGACATAAAAACCTCTTAACTTATCTAAAGGATCATACAACTAAGGGCCATATTGGCCAATGC
Source organism: Drosophila lutescens (assembly GCA_037075285.1). NCBI lineage: Eukaryota > Metazoa > Arthropoda > Insecta > Diptera > Drosophilidae > Drosophila > Drosophila lutescens. The sequence goes on from JBAMCF010000279.1 coordinate 4,973, forward strand.
GTGGCCCCGTGAGGGCCGTCCGGGTTATTCTAACCTAACCCACCTCAGGAACAAATCACGGGACTTCTTATTAACATTGTCGACACAATCAGAGAAGACGACTACATTTACTTGGAATTTTTGTCGTGACGTCATAAGTGAGATTCGACGAGTTCGTCACATTACACTACTTGTCACTCCCCTTCATATACTTTTAGCTTCAAATTGAAATTGTAAAAATAACTGAAATTATTATACAAATTACAAATCTCCGCCACGGAACTATTACGACGGGCGTCGTACAAAGTCTATTCACATTTTGTTAGGCACAATGATCTGGCTGGCTGACTTTTAATTATTCTCCCTAGTTGTCCATTTCCATGTTTTCTTCCATGGCAGAAATAAAATGGGGCTCTCACTTAGGTTACACGCAATTGCTTACAAAAAAAAAATATCTACAAAAATACTTTTAAAGATACTTTTAAAAATGGTAGAAATTAAATAATTTGAGCCATAGAACTAAAAGCATTGTTCGAAAAATCATATTGATCGGAGCAGCAGTATACGATTTTAAACTCCAAAACAAATTTTTACCTAAATGGCCTCTCCCACCTCCCACACTAGGGTGGGTCGATTTGGAGGTCATCAAATCGTAGGGGGGTTAACCTAACCTAAATGCTATTTGCATTTTAAAACACAAAAATCTGTAAGAAAATGTCTTGGATCTATTGTGGAAATGTAAATGCAATATTCTTTAAGCAAAAGGATATCAGTATTATCATTAATTTGAACTTGAATTTGAATGTAACTTCCTTAGTCAGCTGCAATGCACACACGCACATATCTAGGGATTGTGTTTATAAAAAACTCATTTTGTGGCTCATATATATTTCGCCCATGTGTGAGTGCAACGGAGCGAAATAATGTTTTTTACAAATCAACAATTTGTCAATATCTCAACGTTTAAAAACTAATAAATAGTTTGCTGATCAGTTTTTTGCATCATAAAAATAAAATCAATTTTAAGGAAAATTTCGACTGTAAAAATCAGCTTAATGGGATTTCTGTAAGTCTACCGATGTTTTAAAATTTATCGTTTACCTAAAAAAAGGCGCAAAAGAAAAGATTTGCGATATAATCGATTTTTTAACCGCGCATTTTAAATGTGTTATGACTGTGGTATTTTCATTTTCCCCTTGCGCGGTCACACTTAAAGTGCGACAGCAGGACATACATACATACATGTACAACTTTATGCAAAAAGCGCCAGCAGAACATACATACATACATATGTGCAGGTGGAGACGTCAGAGTGGCACAACAAAATCTGGCAATATTGAGAACTTGGTGAAGGAGGCTGAATTTCCAAAAAATTTTAATGCAGTTATTTGCGGGTGTGCCATAAGATTAGGAACATTACATTTTTAAACCATTTTAACAACATTAGAACAGAGAAATTGCAAAAGAAAGAATTAAAAAAAAAACAAATCGAATTTTTGGCACTTTGGGGTCGTTTATTGTTCTAATTTGTACCTCACACGCGGCTCCTAATTATTTTGGGAATTAATGTGATTTTTTAGATTTTTATGTCAATCCGTTCTGGGTGAAATTTGCTACTGACCGTTTTTTATAGGTCCTATTTTATAGTAGTGTATAGACTAGCAGGGTCGGTGGCCCGCAGCTTCGCTTGCGGAAACTAAAAATTAAATGAAGCTGTAAGGAGTTGAATAACTCCCCACAAATAGCAGCAGCAAGAACAACGGATGGCCGGCCGCTTATCTGTTACGCGGCGAATTAGCGTAGTAGCGGCGCGGCGAAGAGGAAATGGAGAGAAACTCTCAAATAGAGAGTTTAAAGACCGAGAAGCGGAGAGAGAGAGTTTGGAGACCGAGCAGTGTACAGTGAGAGATTGGAGACTTCAAGGTTGAAAGGGAGAACTCTGACAAAGAGAGTTTGGAGAGCTATGGCGGAGAGTCGAGACTTTGCGGGCAGAACCAGAGTGCCATGTGCAAAAGGAAATAACGGAACTGCACCGGACTTTGGACTCTGCTGTGAACTTTGGACCAGGAGGACAAGTGTCACTTCTCAGCAACGAAGCGGTACAGAGGCGTGCCACATGCACCAGTAGAATTAGCGGGACGGTAGCAACAGTTTAAAGCCGTGCATGAAGGACAAGTGGGTCAAACAGCAACAACGAACTTTGGACCCCGAGTGGAGAGATTCAGCGGGCAGACCGCAAAAGGGAAATAACGGTTCCAGGAGGCCCTATATAAATCCGCCGGACGCTGGCAGCTGGATCAGTCGATCACGAGAAGTCAATCTATCAAGATCAGTCATTATATCAAAGTGAACAAGTCAGCCAGCACAGTGAACAACAACAAGTCGAGACGTCGGAAGCAGTTCCCTGGGAGCCTACAAGAAGCAAGATCGCTACGTCGAGACATTTGGGATTGGATCCCCAGGAATCTCCGATTTGAGACACAGGTAGCTGAGGTCCAGAGGGCATCACACGGCTAGGTGAAGGCGATCCGTTCATTTCGCCTGGAGAGTCGATCAGAGTTTAAGCGGTGAAAGCCTGCGACAAGAAATCGTGAGCTCGGGGGAGAAACCTATCTAAACCTAGTGTGCCTTGCTTAAGCAGGTCCTGGCGCGAACAGCCAGAAGGGAGATCGGTCGATCATTTGTGGTCTCAAGTGGAGAACTCCAGAAGAGCCCAACGGTTTGAGTCATGTAGTCCCGAATCGGCATATGACCAAGACCCCGAGTACCAGAAGCCACGTTACGTCCAGCCAAGCAGCCAGCATATTCAAGAGCAGAGCGAAGGACATCGTCAGCAGCAAGCCAGCCAACACATCACGACAGATCGAGCTACGAGGAAACGTCACGGACGATAAGTCAAACGGTGAAGCTGGGGCGGAACGTTCGTTTACACTAGGCGTAGAAGCGAAGTGAAGCGCTCGGCAGCATCCCTGCGTAACTTGGACTGCCAGCGCGAACTGAGTGAAACATTAGTGGGACCATCCGGGACAGAGCAAGGGCAGTGTATAGAAAGGAAAGATTCCTGGAGATCGCGGCCTCTGTTCACCCTAGTCTGAGAACGGTGCAGCTAATCTCCTGGCGAGTCCAAGGCGCTACAAGTATTTGTATTTGTATTTCTTCAAGCAATGAACTGCTTTTTAAACATTTGTAATATACATTTTTGTTGTTTCAACAATAGCACAAAACCACATAAGGGGAATTTTTTACCGATATGCCCCTGCTGACATCGAGTGGTAGGCACATTGATTTACAAACAAAACAATAATAACTTATTATAATTAGACACTGAAGAGATATTTGATCAATAAAACAAAGTGTATGCTCAAATAATACGTTGAAGGACATTGTTGTCATTAGAGTACAAAGACGGATTACAACGATTGAATGTCATAAAATTACATTTAGAATAGTTTAGATTTAAATCATTGAGTTTGCACCAAGTCTGTAAATATTCAAGATCTAATTGAAGACGAGAACAAGAATCCGGTAATGACATGGACAAACACAGTTTAACGTCGTCAGCAAACATTAAAACAGTTGCGGACTAAATAACTTGAGGTAAGTCGTTAATCAACAGGCCAAATAATAAGGGTCCCAAATGTCTTTCTTGAGGCACCCCACAACATTATATTTCACTCTCTTAGAGCGGTCTGTGAGGTATGAATGTTACCACTTTAACAACTTTGGGAAACCAAATAAGAGTAATTTTTTGAATAAGTACGCAGTGGTTTTCCGAGTCAAACGCTTTGGAAAAATCCGTAAAAAATAACAACCGTTTGTTGCTTATGGAGAAAGCCACGGTTTACTAATGAGGTAAACTCAAGCAAACTAGTTGTAGTAGATCGGCACCTGGTGAAGCCATGTTGACATGATGCTGCAATTGCCAAGTTATTAATTTTTCGAATAATTTAGGAATAGCACTGAGCTTAGCAATCCCACGATAGTTAGCAATATCAGACCTATTACCCTTTTTGAACAGCGGAACAATAAAATATTTCTTCCAAGCGGACGGAAAATTACATTGATTTATTAACATATTAAAAAGGATTGTTAGGAGAAAATTTTCACAATTTTTTAAAATGCAGCTAGGAACCATATCACGTCCTGCTGAAAAAGAAAGTTTGTAAGCGATTAAGGGGGGGTAGGGTCTTGCAAAAAAAAATTTCGATTTTTTTTTTAAATTTTTTCTTTGTAGATTAACATCTTAAGATTATACAAAAAAAGTTGTAAGTCAATCGGACAAAAAGTTTAGAAGTTATGCTAAAACTAGTACCCTAACCTCTAAGACTTTAGGTACGTAAGTGCATCTTTAAGTGCGTTTTTCTCGAAACCACGTTTTGAAAGTCCGTGTTCATCGGCATTTCTAAACGGCTCAACCGATCGTTTTCAAATTTGTCGCATATTTTTCTGCATTAAAAAAACCCGCCCCCTGGGAATCGTTTTTTTTTTTTTAACTTTAAATATTTTATTTTTAAGCCGAAAGTCAATTTTTTTAGGTGAAAAACGCATTTTTGACTTTGGACTTTCGGAAAAAATTCTTAAAAATAAAAAATTTAAAAAGGGCTTCCCAGGGGGCGGGTTTTTTTAATTCTTAAGCGAATTGTAAAAACAAAATGGAAATCCGATCATTTTTAGCGGAGGTACAGTGAACACCGCAAAACGCCTTTTTTTAATAGTGTTCCAGCAATCGCTTTGCCACCGATATATTAGCCGATAGTATCGGCTATAAAAATTAGTGGATATTATTTAAATGACACTTAATAATATACAAAAGGTTTGAATTAAATCCATCCAACCAGTTTTTATAGAAAAAATCGCAAAGTTAGTCGATTTTTTGGTGCCAAAGACCCTATTATTCGATACAAAAGTCAAGTCTAAAGTTCGTTCATTGCGATTGGAAATCCAATTTAACTGCAGCAAATATAGTTCAATGAGGCCTTCAAGAAAGTCATTTTGAGTTCTGGGAATCATTGATATCGAGTCAGACATTTGGGAGATTAAAGTCACCGAGAACAATAAGGTGATCATTATCGTCAGCCAACGAAGATACAAGACCCTGGAGGTGTGTAAGATCAGGTAACCTAAATATTAGACGTTGGAAGTGAGAGTTTGACAAAAATAAATTCAATACTTGAGGAGTTAGGAGTGTTAATAAGCTCTGAAGTCAAGTTGGATTTAACCGCAATAAAACTTTTTTGTATAATCTTAAGATGTTAATCTACAAGAAAAAAATTAAAGTGGGATTCCGCGGTATCGAATTTATCATGAAGCTCACGAAATCCAGTTGACATAGCTTGGAACTCCAGATGGGTTTGCCGCATAAACGATTTCATGGCCACTTCGATGTGTCTGCAGCTCGGACACGTCCAGTTAAGGCGAACCCGTAGCTTTAGCTTGTCTTGGATTTGGACGCTTGAGCGCAATAGCTCCACATAGATAGGATGCGCCAAGTTGTCACAGATCCAGCAACAAACCAACGCACAGTGGCGCCTTGGGCCAAAAAACGTGCAATAAATCACTTTTTCGACTTTTTCCTAATTGATCCACTATTACAAATATGTAACCCTTTTTCAAATCAAAAAATTGTAGTAAAAGATATGCCCTTTCAAAGTTGAACAATTTTTCACTTAAAAAAAACACACCGTTTTTAGGTAATTTTTCGCATTTCCGGGGGATATATCTTAAAAACTAGGTATCGAATCGCTTTGCTTCTTTTTTCCACTGATTGGTGTGTTAGTTAAGAGTAAAAAAAGTAAAACATATTGCAGTTTGCCAGCCGCATCTCTTAGTTATGCATTATTTGCGAAACGTGCATTTTTTCCATATTTTTCAACTTTGATGGAAAATAAAAAAAACTATTTAATACTATTTTTTTATACTTTCCTAACATTTTTTTCCCATCTTGTTTTTAAAATAAAAATGCGCTCTTGTATAAATTTAATACATGCCTGCGCCCTGTGGCGGATAGTGGGCCAATATTTTCAACTGGCTTATTTTAACCTCCCCTTTCTATCAAAGACTTTTATTTTCAGAGTGTCAGAATAAAAGTCTTGGGGAGACTTTTATTTTTTATTTTTATTTAAAAAAAAACACATATAACAGTTATTGTATGACTAAAAAAATAAAAGTTACAAAGTTACTGTTATATTTAAGAGATAATGTAAAAATTAAAGAATAAGTTATTTTTAAGGTTTATTTTAAAACGCAGTATTAACCGTTAATTATACCCGTTACTCGTAGAGTAAAAGGGTATATTGTATTCGTGCAAAAGTATGTAACAGCTAGAAGGAAACGTTTCCGACCCTATAAAGTATATATATTCTTGATCAGGATCACTAGCCGAGTCGATCTAGCCATGTCCGTCTGTCCGTCTGTCTGTCCGTCTGTCTGTCTGTCCGTCTGTCTGTCTGTATGAACGCTGAGATCTCGGAAACTATAAAAGCTAGAAGATTGGCGTTTTGCATGCAGATTCTAGGAGTTCCTACGCAGCGCAAGTTTGTTTCAAAAGGGTGCCACGCCCCCTCTAACGCCCACAATCGCTTATATACGATTTTAAAAATTTCAATATTTCGGAAAAGTAAAAATGCAGTTTTATTGTGTTTATCAATACCTATCGAAATGTAGAAGACATTTTTCAAATCGGACCATTCATTAAAAAGTTATACGCAATCAAAATTGTTCATATATCTATCTCCCTCGCACTCCCTTTAGCCCCAATAGATAGTCGGGACACCAACCCGAGTACAGCGTTCGCACTCCCTTTAGCTGAGTGACGGGTATTAGATAGTCGGGACACCAACCCGACTATAGCGTTCTCTCTTGTTTTAATTTAAAATAAAAAAATTCAGATATAAACGTTATTGTCAGGAGCCATAGATAGAGTGCTTAGAATATGGTCGGTTAAATCGACTCGTTTTTAAAAAAATTTGTATTTGTGATTTATTGATTTCCGTTTTTGAAAATAACAGTTATTTTCGGTCCCTGTGGAAAATAAAAAAAAAACTAGTTAATACTATTTTTTATACTTCCCTAAAACGTTATTTGGACTTTCTTCTTGATATTAGAAAAGTTGTAGCTGCGTCCGCGGTTTTAAGAGCCAAAAAAGGTAAAAAGTCATGGTACCAGAAATTGCATATGGCGCAACCTTGTGAAATGACCATCTCTATTCATGGGAAACGTTTTTTATGTTATTATTGATTGTCAAATGGGGATTTTATTTTACAATTTTTATATGTTTTGCCTGGCAATTAGTTATCAAAAATATTGAAAACCCGAGGCGTTACCTTCAGGTAGTATGCAAAGGTAAATTATGCAGGTATGCATGTACAGGTACAAATAGTAGTATAATTAAAACATATAACTGTCCTCTGATTTAGCAGGTGCATACAGGTAGGCATTAATTGACAGAAAAATATAAGCTTGCAGTCTCCTACAGGTAGGCTGGAATTTCATTTGAACACCTGCTTTTTTTTGTTTTTAAAAATTAAAACATAAAAAAAGAAACTAAACAAAACAACATTTAAAACAAAAATGTTTTTTTTGAAACCCCAATTTTTTCTTTAATAATTTTTAAAAATTACAACATAAACAAATAAACTAAAAAAAAACAAAAACTTTTTATAACAAGTTTTTTTTGTCGGAAAAAATTGATTTGTTTTTAAATTCGGTGTGAGGAGTCGTAAAACTCCCCACAAATCTCGAGGCAGGAGAGCCCCTAGCAACAGCGAAGGCAGCGAGAATGCGGCAGAGTCCAAAGGCATCCAGGTCCACCGGTAAATACTGGACCTTGGACCCGGCCAAAGCGGAGAGACCGTGAAATAACGGTGCCGCGCTAGACCTTGGACCCACGCCGCCAAAAGGCAATAAGGTCGAACGGTAAAGCCGTGGACTTTGAACCGGCGCAAAGAGGATGCACCGTGAATTAACGGGACATCTTGGACCTTGGACCCGATGCGTGCCGTGTGCAAAGGGAACTAACGGGACACCCTTGGACATTGGACCCTAGCGAGCCGTGTGCAAAAAGGGAAATAACGGGACCCCGCCGCAGCCTATAAAAGGGACGGCGCAGGCGCAGCTCGAGGCAGTCAGTGGAAGTTCGCGAGGAAGTCAGTTGGAGTACGCGCGGCAGCTCGATCCGTGAAGAGGCACGGGACGTGTCGGTCGGAAGTCGCGACCCTGACAGCCGGAGTACAGGAGGACAGACAACCAAGATACGCGAGCGAAAGTACAAGTGAGACAAGAGAACCAGATATCAAGATTTAAGTGCGAGGATTCAATCGAGTGCGTGACCGTGAGAGTACCGAGTAACCGAGTGCTCAACGCCCAGATCAAGATACCAGAGTCAAGACGCTAGGCCAAAGCTGAGACTGCAACGGTGAGATCTGTAGGACACAAGGATTGGAGTGGTGACGAGTGCAGGACAGGAGCAGAGTCGAGAGAAGGACGAGCTACCGGCAGGGTAAGCGCGGATCAAGAGTTTGTGCCAGGCGTCGGGGTTACGGTGAACTGACGATAAGGCTGAATCCTCGGATTTGACCTGTCGGGACATTTGTTTCTCAGGCTAGAGCCAGACCGACCCCAGGGAACACGACGAAACAGGTGATCCCAGGATCATTCTGGTCGGACCCGAAAGGAAGGTTGTGCAGACTTTTGAGTCCTACAAGCCGGGTGGAACTGGAGAGCCGCCGTTGGAGAACGACGCCGCAGGAGTCCACACGTAGCACGAAGGGATACGAGAGCAGCGACGCCGTCGAGGATCGCCGCCGAGAAACGCACGAAGTGAATCTTGAGCCGAGGAAGGCACGTCGCCGACCAGGCGAGCCGCAACAGCCAGCTGACGAAGACCCCAATTCCAGCGAAAAGAAAAACTTAATAAAGTTTTCCGATTTGTCCCAATCGGATATCACTGCATTTTCTTGGGTCACGGGCAGTCACGCAATACAAATTTGGTGGGACGAACACACAATATCTCTGAGCTAGTCGCGGCGTTTACGTAGCGATCCAACAGTTGAAAACAGTTCGTTACATCGGACTGTGCCAATTTGTAAGTACGCCTCTGCCACGCCCACTCCCTGTCTCAAGTACTAATTTGAAAGGTGGATCAATTATCTATCATTTGCCGTTTACATCATTCAATTATCTTCACTGGTTCAAAAGGTATGATTTATTACCAAAAAAAAGTCAAAAGGAGTCACTGTGCAACGGTGATTTTGTTGTTGAACGCACACGAAGCAGCACAACATAAAGCCATCTTGATTGAAAAGCGTAAATAGCAGCAGCAGGGCAAAGAGCAGTCCGATGCAAGCGATCGAAGATCAGCGCAGCAGCAGGGTAGAGCAGCACAGCAGCAGCAGGGCAGAGCAGAATAGCAGCAGCAGGACAGAGCAAAGAGAGGTCGGAGAGCAGCGCGGGAGCCGGGCAGAGAGCGGTCAGATATAAGCGCTGAAGAAACCGCACACAGCGAAATGCACCGATTGCAAGTTCGTGTGAATGCTCGCGATAAACACAGAGAGAGTGGTTACAAACCAACAAAACAAACTATAGGCTTAGCGGTACTGCTGGCAGCACAGAGTAGGTGCTCGTGGATGTTCGCGGCAGACACAGAGAGAGTAGTTTCAGCAACAACACAAACTATGGATTTAGCGGTAACGCTGGCAAGACAGAGCAGTAGCAAAAGTATTCTGTTTACAATTTAATTTTGCAAATAGTAAAGTCTCATTTAGATTAACCGTGTTCAAGAAGAACACTTTTTATAATAAATCGAATACTTTATACCAAACTCGTGGTACATGTCAATATGTTAATTGATCTAGACCGGTAAATAACGATCTGTAACTGAAACCCTACAAGGGTGCAGTGCTAACACTTGTAATCTTAAGTACAGGCCACTTGAGCCTGACCATAAATTTAGTTCTCACGCTGCACAAAGGGCCGCCTTGCAGGAAACCGTTGATAAGGCTCCCGCTCAGGCAAACAGATCTAGTCTCTGCGTAGACCATAAATAAGTATATCATAAGAATTTCATGTTAGTTACGTAAGCAAAGACTTATTAAAATAAAATCAGTTTTTATACAGAACTCAAACGTGAAGGTTGTTTTTCTTATTACAGGAATAGTACTAAGGAGTACTAGAACAGCATGCTAGAGCTTTTGACTCGTCGACTCTTCTTTTTATTGCAGGTAGAACAAGAGAAATGGGAGAATTTTATTTTCAAAAAACCAGGACGACGACAAAAATTTAATTGATTTTGGTCCAAAGCGATTCATATATTCATATGTATGATTCGAAATATGATTATATGTATGGATGTATTTATATATCAGAATTATAACCGTTAGTGCAAGTTTTATTTATTTCTTGGATAGAATGCTTGCTATCTACCGAATTTTTCCCACGACTGCAAAAAGTCGATAGACGGGCCAAAACACACTTAACGACACGCCATAGATTAACTTTCAACTTTTAGCACTCTATACCTGGTGGGACGATTCACAACAGTCGGTAACTTGCCTCTTAGATTCCATATGATTTCCTTCCTGTGTGTAGGGGATAACGAGCGGTGAACTTGGCGATGAGCAGCACAACAACAACGGACCGGCTAACGGCGATTAAAAACTGCGGCGGAAAACACTTTTCCAGCGGCAGCAACGACGAATTTAAATGGTAAGCAACAGGCGACAAGCAGCGGCAACAACAACTTCACTGGTCCAGCTAACGACGGGGAATAACTTGCTGGGGCACCGCTTACGACACGTCGTTAAGAAGAGTTCAGACTTGCATCACGAAGGCTCTACGGAGGATGCTTGGGGTGAAGTGACATCATTACGTCGAAAATAGCGTTTTATTTCATGACACGGGAGTACCAACAGTTATTCGGTTATTCCACTACATTGTTCGGCTCATTCATTAGAGCAATTTTTTCTCAACCTATACGATTTTACGTAGGCGCGAGCAAGACAGATATATGTCAGCTGCAATGGGCAATAATAAGCAATATTGTAAAAGCCGATGGGCACTTTTAGTATTTTTTTGGTATTTAAAAATACCTCCATTTGGTACTGCCTGGACCGATGAGCAATGAGCAAAATTGTATCTAAAAAGTATAATTTTGCTCATTCATAATAACTATAAAATGGGACTAAAATGGGATTAAAAATTGATTTGATGCTTTTTGGTTGAATTGTCAAACCTTTTGCGACTAATTAGGAGCTATGAACAAATAAGAACAATACAAAATGTGTTTGAAAGGCCTAATTACTCAGTTGCCAACTAAAAATTACTCACATATTTCTAAATAAATTTCTAAAAATGTATATAAAATTGTCCATTCTCAATACACACTATTAATTTTACAGCATTCAACCTTAATGTTTTAACCAGTTAAAATTATTTGAATTATAAAGATTAAATTTAACTTTTAAGTTATAAGTGACCATGCCATCTTATCCAAACAAATCTCAGTACATGTATATATATTTGTCCCTTTCTAAGCCTCTAATGAATGCTCTAATAAATGAGCCGAACAATGTAGTGGAATAACCGCATTACTGAGGTGAAACCACAGCTCTCGAATCGCTACAGGGGTCGGCTACTGGTGCATTCTAACTGCCTGGCTAGACGTCTTGCCACACCACTGGGTCGACATCGTCTTCGCAGACGACACCCCGCGGACTTATGGATTCTCGGCCGTGATAGACACGGGCGACTCTTGTAATATATTAACCCAGATGTAGTAACATGCCCCACTATGGCTCACCTATCAGCAGATTTCGGGATTCTTTTTTGCTATATGACATCAACAAACATGAAAACAAGAACCATTTCTTGTGAGGCGTGTTAATAAAGAATGTGTCTACTTCGGCTTATACCAAAAAGGCGGCAACAAATTGATTTGGCGGCAGCAACGACGAATTAAATCGGCTGCAACAGATCACAAGCAGCGGCAACAATTGCAACAATTACTTCAATGTTTTAAAGGGCCGGCGCGATTTACTTAATTTCTAATTAGTTTGCTTCACCAAAAAATTAATTTGAGTTCCACTGCAAATCACGTCGGTGTCACCATGAAAATGTAATACTATTTTGTACTAACAAAACGCGAAAACTCGTGATTGCAGGGAATTTATGATTTATTTCGACGACGACGAAAGGGAGTATGCGCAATGATTCTTATATAACAACTGATCTAACTTAATTCCATTTTACATCGCTTAAGCTTATCTTAACTAAGGGGAGAGAGACAGGGCGAATTCGCGAGAGCGAAGGAAAGCTTTATCGCAATAAAGCTCTTACACTCTCCAACGCCTTCGTTAGGTAATTCTTACAGAGTCCAGAAAACTCCCAAGAATTGTTGTTTTCCTTTTCTTGCGTATTGATCGCAATTCTTGGGCGAAATTCACACAGGAATAAGCACTTTAACTCTCCAACGCACAGTGGGGTAACAGAGGCCAAAAGTGCGAATCAAATCAACCAAGCATGATACGATGCCCAAAAATTTTTTTTTTAAACAAGTTTAAATCACTTATAAAAAAAACCCGGATTTACTAAAAAAATATTTTGTTTAGTATTTAAAATTAATTTTTAATTTTAGTAAAATAGACGAAAACTATGTTATTCTGTTATTTTCGTGTGTCTCAATGCATTTGCAGTAAATTTGTTTTATATTATTATTTTAGGTATTTTTAATATATTAAATATTGAATAAAAACATTTCTTAAGTTGTTTGCGTTTTTTTTTTTGCGTGTGTTTTTTTCATAATACTTTATTAACACTAAAATTATTAAACAGTCTTAACAATCTGTGTCCGTATCTGCATCTTCGTCCGTATCTGCACCTTCGTCTGTATCTGAATCTTCTTCTGAGGGCTTCAATAAGTCAAGAGCCTCTTTAGGTATTTTAGTGGTTTTCTCCTTGTGTAAATCCGATATAGAGGTTATTATTGGTCAGAACTTATGAGTAGCCTTTTAAAAACGTCTTCGTTTTGTTTTTCTCGACTGATTTTTCGAGAAAATTGCTCCCGATATCTTTTAAAATCCTTGTTTTTTGCTTCTTGCGCCTCTTCTGAAAGTTGGCCAATTGGAAGCAAAGCGTGCTCAATAATTTCTGGGCCATGAATAAAAAATTTATGCAAGGTAGGAGGCATATAATACCATGGGTATTTCTCTACAAAAAGATAAGCTGTCTGATGTGCAAACAAACGAAACTTAATAACATCTATTTCCTTGCCAGATGACACTGCAATCAATATAGTATGCATTCTTTTAATCAGGTCTAAGTCTATATTAGTAATCTTAGCAGAAAGTTCAGCGTTTTTAAAAAACCTTCGAGCTGTATTGCCGTCATTAAAATTTCCGCAACCTGGCTTGGGTTGATCCACTATAAGTCCCATCTGATTCCTAAAATCTTTTTGAATTTGAGCTTTTTTGTCAGCAACAATTTTCTTATCTTCAGGGTTCCTAACTTGCCACTTCTTAATTGTCAACTTGTAGGATAGATGAAGAAGGCATTCGAAGAAACGGATCCAGCCGTGAAGAATTGATAGGCCGAATTGTAAATTTTCGGTTTTTGTGGGAACTTTAATCATATGCTCAATCTGATTGAATTCTTTACTTGTACAACCACATATATAGCACCTTTGGGTGGAAGTCGTTTCCGTCAAAGCGTTACACACTTTACCATCTATCATTGACAGGATTGTTTCATGAGAAACTGCTATGGTTCTGTCTCCGATCTCGACAAATGAGCTTTTTAGGTGTTTAATTTCGTAAATCACTCTTTCATGTTCCTTGTTTGAAATAGCGGAATTTTCTTTGATAAACTCAATTTTTAAAGGTCGACAGAATCTTGTAGAGGAAGGTCGAGGGTTTTGCCAGATTGTTTGACCCTGACTTGATAATTTCAAGGGCACAA
>JBAMCF010000280.1:0-49154 GCA_037075285.1 Drosophila lutescens
AAAAAATATTAAAATATATATATATATAAATAAATTTTAATCAAAATTAAACTTCATTTCATTTCATTACATTTTATTTCATTTTTACTACCACTAATTCAAAATCAAAAATAATAATAAGATATCTTTAGAATGACTTCATTAAAATATACGTCATTCTTTTTAACGGGGGAGGTGTAGCGAGCGAAGTACTTGATATATCATTTTACTTATTTACTTCATTAAATATATATGTTCATATATATACACATATTTATGCACACTTATTAATCGCAACATTTGGTTGACAACGGCCTGCATAGCGGCCATGCTAAAATGCTGACTATGCATTCCCACGGTGCCGGCTGGCTCTCGCTCACTAACACATCGAGCCAGCCGTCTCAGGGCATATATGTGTGTACGTGAATATGCTAACGCTGCATTTACTTAGCCCGCTGCTCACTCAATTCTAGCTGCTAGGAATGTTCGACTTCTCAATAAGACACTCTCGAACTGGACGTCTTCGTGATTACTTCTTTGAAATTAAATCTAATCATCACACTAGGTTCCAGCATCGCGGAGGAAGGTTGTCCTCGTGCACGATGACAAGTTGACCGACCTGGATGTTGGCTTGCGGCTTGGTCCACTTGCCGCGAACTTGAAGAGAATGGATGTAGTCCCTTTGCCACCTGCGCCAAAAGTGTTGATTGATGAATGTCACGCGTTGCCATCTGGTTAGATAGCGCAACTTGGTGTCTTCGTCCTCCTCTGCTGGGTTATGGAGAGATTCATCTGGTGCAGACAATAAAGGTGACCCAATTAGGAAATGGGCCGGCGACAATGCAGCTCCATCATTTGGGTCGTCCGATACTGGCGCTCTGGGGCGTGAATTCAATATGGCTTCGACTTCTGCGAGGACGGTCAGGAGCTCTTCGTATGTAAAGTTGGCTTCTGCGATGTTTTTTAGCAGGAGCGTTTTAGCTGATTTGACAGCCGCCTCCCAAAGGCCGCCGAAATGTGGGGCTCTGGGAGGGATGAAGCAAAATGAGAATCCCTTACGAGCGATGTATGACTCTAGAAGACTGATGGATTCAGGCTCCAGTAATGCAGTTTGGAACTCCTTCATTTTGTTGGCAGCTCCCACGAAGTTTTTGCGTTATCGCAGTAGATGCGTTGCGGTAACCCACGCCGGGCAATAAACCTGTTAGGGGAACACCCTGTTCTTTTTGGTTTGTGAATAGAATTCTGAAGTTAACGTCATTTGAAGTAAAAATGTTAGTATTTAATATAAACGCCGCGGTCCAGGGAAAGCTTACGAAGCGATCTTTTTTTGTAAACGGTATCTGGCCACACCACAAGTGAAAATAAATCAAAAAAGAACGAACATATTCTTGAAATCGCACGATAACCGAGTTCTATATTTGGACCCACTTCATCCTTTGGCTACATTGCTTTCAGCAATTACCTCCAGAGCAAGGTCTGGAACATTTTGGCGACCGTGACAGGACAGCTCTAAAGGATAAGTCACACGCGCAAGTACGATTGCGGATCTCTCATCGGGTCAATATAGAACTGCAATTCAAGTACACATCGGCCAGGGCTTCGCTGACCAATTCAACGAACGCAAATTGGTCAGAGCCTCACTGGACATCTCGGAAAGTCAACCAGGGCTTCGTTGGAGCAACTCATCAGTAGCAGTTGGCCAAAGCCTCGCTGGTGGATTTCACTTCGGTCAACCAGAACCTCACTTCTGCGGATCACATTTCGCCAAACATAACCACATTTCGAGACACGCAACTATCACACACTTACACATCGCAAGTACACACACATATCTAAGTAACCTGTACCTATATATATGTAGAACACAACAAAATTATAAAGATTGTTGCGCCGTAGCTATTTCTATGAAAGGCTGAGATTCTTGCTGTTGCCCATTTTATCTTCAGTTCAGTTGTAGGTGCCTCCGCAAGGGGTCGAACATACTTTTCAATTAAACTAGTCAGTTCTCGATCTTGAGTGTACGCATTGAACAATGGATAAGGCTGAGTCAATCAATCCCAACGAAGCAGGTCCAGCCCAAGTAGAAGTTAATGACGCAAAACTTGTTAAATTACGAGTTCAGCGGACAACGATAGAGCGCAATATCAAGAATCTTAAAAGTCGTGTTCTCACTCTTGGGGCATCCGTTGAACCCACAGTGCTGGAGTGCAATTTGCAAATAGTTGAAAATTACTTTCGTACATTATGTCAGATTCAGTCAAACATCGAGGAAATTTTCTGCATCGACACGGGGAGAGCGCAAGTGGAGGAAATCTTCATTGATGCAAAATCAACAATTACACAGCTCATGAATAAGAAGCGTAAGCCCAGCCTCGTTGGAGACGATCCAAGTTTTCTGAACTCCACTGGCAACACAACGCACCATAGCCGATTACCTAACATCAAGTTGCCCAGTTTCGATGGGACTTATTCTCAATACAAACGATTCATAAGCGCGTTCTCCAACCTTGTTGATCAGGATCCAGGCATCGCCACCATTGATAAATTTAACTATCTCCTCAATTGTCTGGATGGCCCAGCTTTAGAAGTTGTTCAACCTTTTCAAATCACTGAACAAAACTACCCAAAAGCCCTAATCCAGTTGAAGGCACGATATGATAATGATGTATTAATTTTTTTGGACTACATTTCTAGTTTTTTCACATTATCCACATTGAAGAAACCAGATGCATCACAGCTTCAAAGACTTATACATTCAGCCGCAGCCATAAGAGGTTCTCTACTATCATTAGGGTCAGCAGAAGATGTGATGAACGCAATTTTTATTCACATTCTTCTCTCTAAGGTCGATTCTGATACCAAACTGTATTACGATGAAAAACTGACTTTTGAGGCTTTGCCATCATGGGAAACCTGCTGCAAACTCTTAACTCATAGGTGCCAATTCTTGGAGAGCCGTTCCAAAGGGAAGGAACTAGCCGACTCGCACGAGTCGAATCATAAACAAAGGCCTGCTCAAACATCAAAGGCTTACATCACAACCAGTGCCAAATGCGAATATTGCAGGGCATCTGATCACTACATATCAAATTGTCAAACGTTTTCCGTTCTTCTTTTGGACCTGCGTAGAGATTGGGTCAGGAAACGGGGACTTTGTTTAAACTGCTTGCGTCCTAATCACAACAAAAAGCAGTGTCAGTCGAAATCGCGCTGTAAAATTTGTCGCTCCGCTCATCATTCACTTCTTCATAACTTTTCGCCTGGAGTTTCAACACAATCCAGCGATCAGGTCCATCGCACGGGAGAATCGCCTCCGTCAACGGTGCAGCCACACCTTTCATTAGTTGTGCGAGCAGCTAAACTCGGTATACTTCCCACAGCAGTGGTCCAAGTCAAGGACAAACTCGGGGAACTTCATTACATTCGCGCCATGCTTGACTCCTGTTCAGAAGTCAATCTGATCACTGAAGAAACAGCCAAACTTTTGAATTTGGACAAATTCAAGGTATCTCAAGAAGTTTGCGGAATTTCAGATACATGTCAACCAATCAAGTATAACGTTATAGTTACACTAAAATCACGCCTTTCTGAATTTGAATGGACTTCCACGTTTGCGGTAATAAATTCAATATGCACGCATCAACCTAGCAGCACCATTGGAATTCAAGATTGGAAGCTACCAACTAATGTCAATCTAGCCGACCCACACTTTTTCCAGTCGACCAAAGTTCATATGCTTATTAGTACCGAAGGGTTTTTCGAAGCATTAAAAAATGGGAAGCATTCTCTTGGGTTTGGCAAGCCTAGTCTAATCAATACAGAATTCGGTTGGGTAGTAGGAGGAAATATCACATCAGCTCCAACAGTGTTTAAAGCCTTTCATTGCACACTTCACGAAAATCGCGCTGACACCGACACAATTTTAGATCGTTTTTGGAAAATCGAAGAATATTGTACCTCTCCTCCTACATTTACGGATGAAGAGCAAGCGTGTGAAGATCATTTCACACAAAACGTATCCATTTTAGTCGACGGACGGATTCAAGTGCGCCTTCCATTCAGCAATTCAAGTGCAGGTTTGGGTAATTCATTCAACATGGCTCAAAATCGTTTCTCAATGCTTGAGCGAAGACTTAACCGCTGTCCCGAATTAAAGGAAGGCTACGTAAACTTTATGAAAGAGTACGAGGCTTTGGGGCACATGTCGCCTCTTCAATCATTCGATTCCAACGTGCGACACTTTTTTATTCCGCATCATTGCGTACACAGACCTCAAAGCCTATCGACCAAACTCCGCGTTGTCTTCGACGGATCAGCTAAATCAACCTCGGGCAAATCACTAAACGATCTTTTACTCTGCGGACCGACAATTCAGCAGGATCTCATCACCACAGTTTTAGCTTTTAGACTACACCGGTTCGTTCTCACCGGCGATATCACTAAAATGTATCGCCAATTCATGATCGATCCCCGTGACCGATTATTCCAGCTGATCCTGTGGAGGGAAAACCCAACAGATCCAATGAAAGTATACCAATTAAACACCGTGACATACGGCCTATCATCAGCTCCGTTTTTAGCCATCCGAAGTTTACAATATTTAGCAAGCGTATCAAGGTCAGTATTTCCTGCAGGAGCTTCAGTTTTGTGCAACGATCTTTACGTAGACGACCTCCTGACAGGTGCTGATACGGTAGAAGAATTACTGGAAAAGAAAAGACAAGTCGTACAAATATTGAGGAAGGGAAACATGAGCATGTCGAAGTTCAACAGCAACTCGCACATCATCGGGGGCTTATCAGCAACAGAAGTCGCCATCAAGTTTGAAGAAGAAGAAGTCACCAAAGCCCTTGGATTGTCGTGGCAGCCTCAAAAGGACTACTTCGTATACAGATACGACTTATCGGCCGACAACACTTTTACTAAGCGAATTGTTTTGTCTACTATCGCAAGTCTCTTTGACGCACTAGGATTACTCAGTCCCGTAACCATACGATGTAAAATCCTGTTGCAAGACCTGCACATTCTTAAACTTGGATGGGACGAGCCACTCCCGGATACACAAAATGAATTGTGGAGTGATTTAAGAAACGATTTGAAAAATACACCCAAACTGAAATTTCCTCGATACATGCACACGTCTCCGTCAGAGCCGTGCGAAGTTCATGGATTCGCGGACGCATCCGAGCGAGCTTATGGCTGCTGTATATACATTCGAGTAAAAATAGGAAATACAGTTCACACAAATTTACTTATCGGAAAATCCAAAGTAGCTCCTATTACCGTTGTATCTCTACCAAAGCTAGAATTATGTGCAGCAGTCCTGCTAAATGCAACGTTTCGAAAATTTCAGAATAAGCTCTCTCCATACGTCAACAAGATCTACTTCTGGACGGACTCAAAGATAGTTCTTCAATGGATGACGATGCATGCTTCAAAACTGAACTGTTTTGTAGCAAACAGAGTTTCAGAGCTGCAGCAGCACAGCGCAGATGTCGAATGGAGACATGTACCGTCAGCAAAGAACCCCGCGGACATTGTTTCGAGAGGTTGTCGCACTTCTGACCTGTTAACTAACACTTGGTTAACCGGTCCAGAATTTTTGAAACTGCCATCCGAGGAATGGCCGAGTCTCTGTATTTCCTCACCATCATCTATCGAAGTGCGAAAAAGAGCACTAGTCATATGCAACGAACCATCTACCTGCCACGTAGGGACTTCAGTTGAGAGTCAAAGGGTTAACGTTGATGGCTCTAATGAACAGGTAAAATCAAAATCTGATGTTTTAGATTCGATCATAGACTACGTCATTAACAAGTCCTCATCGTACGTTCGCATACTACGAGTATTGTCATACATTTATAGAACATTTAACAGAGTCGTACCAGATCGTAAACTCAAGGTAAAGGAAATTTTGCATATATCTGCCTCTGAGCTAAACGTTACGTTCTGGCGTATTATTGGGCACATACAGCAGTCAGCCTTTCATGAGGAATTGAAGTTACTAGCAAAAAATCGATCTCTAAAGCCACACTTACAGGGTCTCGCTCCATTTATTCATATGATGGAATTAGATAGTGTCAGTGTCAGTGTGGTAAGGGTAGGCGGGCGATTAGCAAGATCAGCGTTGTCATTTGAGGCAAAATTTCCAGCAATCGTTCCACGAAACCTTCGTTTCATTCAGCTGTTTATAGAATTCCTTCATAGAAAAAATCTACATGCAAATTCAAAAATACTCATTTCTCTCTCTCGAGAAAAGTTATGGATTGTCAACGCCAGAGTTCTAACTCGTCAGGTCGTCCGGAACTGCACGCATTGTTTTCATTACAAGCCAAGACTTACACAACAAATTATGGGGGATCTGCCTCCTGACCGACTTCACGCGGAACGCCCTTTCGCAATCGCAGGGGTGGATTTCTGTGGCCCATTTCAAACGTGCTATAAAATACGTGGCAAGCGACCATATAAAACATATGCGTCGATATTCATTTGCTTTGCTACGAAAGCTGTACACATTGAGGTGGTGTCTGAGTTATCAACTAATGCATTTTTATTATGTCTTCGAAGATTCATCGGACGTCGGGGCCTGCCTTCGAAACTGTACTGCGATAATGCTACCAATTTCTGTGGTGCAGCAAGGAAAATGGACGAATTCAAGCAAAAGTTTTTCAGTACAGAGGTCATCGACGATCTTCACTCCTTCAGTGCGGTTAAAGGATTTGACTTTAACTTCATTCCGCCTCGAGCCCCACATTTCGGGGGGCTCTGGGAAGCCGCTGTGAAGTCAGCCAAAATCCTTATACTGAAGAACATATCGGAGGCCAATCTCACGTACGAAGAGCTGGAGACAACGTTTGCTGAAATAGAGGCAATTCTCAATTCAAGGCCTATTGCCCCTCAATCAGATGATCCTAACGACGGAATCGCTCTAACGCCAGCTCATTTTCTAGTTGGTTCATCACTTTTGGCTGCTCCAGACGAGCGCATCTTCAAACCACAGTCTACCACCCAGCTAAGTTATTTGGATCGATGGCAAAGGGTAACGTTTCTCAAGCAGCAGTTCTGGAGTATGTGGCAGCGGGATTACATACACACCCTACAGCGTCGAGGAAAATGGAATACTCAAGAAGCAAACATCAAACCGGGCCAACTTGTCATCATACATGAGGATAACACACCACCACAACATTGGATTCTCGCTCGCGTCGTTTCCGCAATCCCAGGAAAGGACGGGAAGGTTCGAGTTGTGGATCTACAAACTTCAAAGAACGTGCTGCGACGCCCAATTCATAAAATTGCTCCTCTTCCAATGGAATAGTTGAAAGATCATAGATCCTGCAACGGGGGGAGTATGTTAGGGGAACACCCTGTTCTTTTTGGTTTGTGAATAGAATTCTGAAGTTAACATCATTTGAAGTAAAAATGTTAGTATTTAATATAAACGCCGCGGTCCAGGGAAAGCTTACGAAGTGATCTTTTTTTGTAAACGGTATCTGGCCACACCACAAGTGAAAATAAATCTAAAAAGAACGAACATATTCTTGAAATCGCACGATAACCGAGTTCTATATTTGGACCCACTTCATCCTTTGGCTACATTGCTTTCAGCAATTACCTCCAGAGCAAGGTCTGGAACAAAACCTTCGAATGCAGGATAAGAAAGCATTAATTGTAAGCTCGGAAACTAGTTCGATGTGGGTAGCCTTTGTTGCAAAGCACACAAATATTGAAGCGTAAGTTTTGTACGGGGACTTGCTTCGAATTTTGTATGAGGTCAGGAAGGGACCGCAAAAATCGACCCCTGACACCAGGAACGCGTTCGCCGACAAGTCGATCTGGAGGGAGATTTCCCATGATCTGGGACATAAGGCGAGGCTTGTAGTGGAAGCAGTGAGTGCATTCCCGTACCACCTGACGCACTAACGCTCTGCCGTTGATGACCCAAACGTTTTCGCGAAGTAAGGAAAGCAAGACTTTCGGTCCTGCATGTAGGTTGGAACGGTGAAGGAATTCGACGTATAGCAGTGTAAAGCGATGCTGCTTTGGCAAAATGGCTGGATGCTTAGCGCTGTATGGCAGATCAGAATTATCCAGTCTTCCCCCTACTCTCACCAGGATTAGGATTGCACTGCCGATACGCATTTTGTCTACATACGGTGTAAGTCCTTGAAAGCTAGACTTTAATGGCTTGTCCTTTAGTAATAAATTGATCTCCGTGCTATATACCGTTTGCTGAATTTGTGCTACGATTCTCCAAAACGTTTGATTTAGCTCGATCGCTGGCACGTGTACTACATTTTGAACAGTTGAATGTCTAGCTGCAGGGACCCTATTAAATACTCTAAAAATGAAGGATAGCGTACGCAGGATACGAAAGTATGACGATGACCGCTCGATAAGATCATCTAGAATGCTGGGTACTACAACATCACTCGAAGTTTGGACTATCATAGATTTGGGTTGCATCTCGATTGATGACTGGAGGGGTGGATTTACTGGATTAGGCAGACAAGGCCATTCGCTTTCCGACCTTTTCAGGAAGTCGGGTCCAGTAAACCACATGTTGTGCTCAAGATCCTTTACTGAGCATCCTCTGGATACGATGTCCGCAGGATTTTTGCTTGTTGATACGTAGCGCCATTCAACATCTTGTGTGTACGACTGAAGCTCAGATATCCTGTGAGATTCAAAAGTTGGCAATTGCGACGAGTGTTTCCCAAGCCACTGTAGAACGGTCTTCGCATCGGTCCAAAAGTATACCTTTGAGATGTAAGGCTCCAGCTTGTGTTTGAACTTTTGAAATGTTCTGTTAAGCAGCACGGCTGCAGAGAGCTCAAGCTTTGGGATTGACAAGGATTGAATTGGAGCGACTCTTGACTTAGCAACTAATAAGCTGATCTTTACTACACCATTGATTATGCTGCGAATGTAAAGGCAGCAGCCGTATCCTCGTTTGCAGGCGTCCGCAAATCCGTGAAGCTCGCTTTGGTATTGTTGTGAGGTTGATACATATCGTGGAAGTTTCACTGTTGATAAGTTGCGCAAGTCATTTTTTAAGTTGTCCCAGACGATTCCGAGATCGTTGGGAATTGGCTCATCCCAAGAAAGTTTGCGGATAACTAAATCTTGAATGAACGTTTTGCAATTCATGAGGACGGGCGCGATAAGTCCAAGCGAGTCGAAGATTCGTGATACTTCTGATAGGATAGTCCGTCTAGTAGAAGTCGGAGAAAACTCGAATTTGAACTGGAAAATGAAAACGTCGTCTGATGGCTGCCATGCTAATCCAAGCATTTTCGTTGACTTCAATTCCTCCAGCTGCATTGAAATTTCGCCGTCTGATGAATTACCTAGTGTGGGTGAATTACTGTTGAATTTGGTCATCGTCAATCCAGCCTGACTTAGCATTTTTGAGACTTCCGTTTTCTTTTGTATGGCAGTGTCTAGATCGTCTGCGCCTGTAAGAAGATCATCGACATATAGATCAGTTCGTAGTACTGCAGCGGCGAGAGGATATTCTGATTCGTTTAACTTGGCTATGTGGAACAGACTCCGAATGGCAAGGAAGGGAGCTGCTGAGACACCGTAGGTCACCGTATTTAGTTGGTAGATCTGTAGAATGTCTGTATCGTTTTCTCTCCAGAGAATTAGCTGAAACTTTCTATCTCGCTCGTCAACTACAAATTGGCGATACATCTTTGAGATGTCACCTGATAAAGCGTAACGATTGAGCCGAAATGAAAGCAATGTCGTGATTAAGTCTTGTTGTATTGTGGGTCCTACCATTAGAATTTCGTTTAATGCTACGCCGGAAGAAGTTTTTGCGCTAGCATCAAACACTACTCGTAGCTTAGTGGTTAGGCTCTGGGGCCGTAACACGCAATGGTGGGGAATAAA
The DNA here is from genome assembly GCA_037075285.1 of Drosophila lutescens. Lineage (NCBI taxonomy): Eukaryota > Metazoa > Arthropoda > Insecta > Diptera > Drosophilidae > Drosophila > Drosophila lutescens. The sequence continues at coordinate 9,880 of JBAMCF010000280.1, forward strand.
GAAATGGGGCTCTCCTTTGTCAACGTCGTGTATGAGTGACATGTGACCTGTTGTGATGTATTCGCGCATGAATTGAACATATGATTCCTTTAAGGACTGATTGTTATTTAGCCTACGTTCGAGTAGGGAAAAACGTTTGGCGGCCTAACGTTTGTGGTGATTCCTTGAATGGAAGACGAACTGTAATGCGATTGTCGGATCCAACAGCAACTGTGTTCTCGTAATGCTGTTCACAGAGCTGTTCTTCTTCGGTAAGAGTTTGTCGTGGCGTTTGATACTCTTCCACTTTCCAAAAGTGTGAAACGATTTCATCTAGAGATGGTTGATCTTGAACGAAATTGCATTTGTAGCGCTCCGGCTCAGTAGGCAACATCGTACTTCCGCCAATTACCCATCCGAAACTTGTATTGATGAGCGTGGGCATGTTCGTACCCATTGTGCACTTTCCAACTCGGATGGCTTCGAAGAATCCTTCAATTCCGATCAGAATGTCGATTTTGCTGGGTTGAAAGAATGTTGGATCAGCTAGTACGATCCCTTCTGGCATATTCCATTCGGTGATATCAACACCCTCACTAGGTTGTTGAGCACAAATGGATGCGATCACCGCGAAATTGGATGTCCACTGGAAGTCCGAAACTCTTGATTTTAGAGTTGTATGTACGTTGTAATTGATTTGCCTTGAGGTGTCAGAAATACCACTGATAGCTTGGCTGACGCGGCATTTTGATAACTGCAGACGCTTCGCAGTCTCCTCCGTGATCAAGTTAAGTTCCGAACCTGAATCTAATAACGCTCTGACTATCTGAAACTGGCCGTTTCCATCCTTGATATGGACTACCGCGGTTGGTATGAGACTTCTCTTTGCGGTACGTGCTAGAAGAGAAATCTGTGGTGCCTGCAGAGCTGCTGCTTGACTCTGATGTAAAACTGTTGAACGACCCCCGATGGGTGCTACATGCCCTTGATTTGTTGAGAATTCATGCAGGAGAGTGTGATGCGCTGTTTGGCATACTCTGCACCTTGAATTAGATGAGCATTCGGTTACAGTGTGAGATTTCCGTAAGCAGTTGAAGCAGAGGAGTGTATTTTTTGCGAAATCCTTCCGTTGAGCTAAGTTTAATTTAGCAAAGGCCTTGCAATGAGATATATAATGAGTGGCTGACTCACAGTAAACGCAGCTAGCCTGTGTAGTAACAAATGCCTTCGACAATGAACTTGGTAATGCCTTCGGCTTTTGACACCAATCACTTTGGCGGTTCTTGATTGAGATCCGTTGACGACCTTCTAGGAACTGGCATCGGTGTGTAAGTGTTTTACAAAAGTCGTCCCAATTGGGTAGCTCGTCGAAAGATTGTTTTTCATCGTAGCTGAGTCGAGTATCTGCGTCCACTTTTGCAAGAACCAGGTTGATCATTATCGCGTTCATAATATCGTCCGCGCTGCCCAAAGAAAGGAGAGATCCTCGGATAGCTGACGATGTATCTATTAGCCGCTGAAGTCCTGCCGCATCTGGGTTGACGATCGCTGGAAGGTTGAATAGGTTCGTGATGGAATCTAAATAGATCAGTACGCTATTATCATAACGCTCCTTGAGTCGATCGAATGCCTTGGAGTAGTTATCTTCAGTTACTTGGTACGCACTGACTACTTCAAGTGCTGGTCCTGACAAACAGTTTAACAAATAGTTGAATTTGTCGATCTGAGGAATTATGGGATCACTATGTACAAGGTTAATGAACGCTCCCTCGAATCGTTTGTAGTTGCTGTAGGTTCCGTCGAAGTTTGGCAACTTTAAACTTGGCAACTATTGAGAAAAGTAGACTCGTGGAGGCTCGTGCGCCGTTGTTTGTTGATGAGTGATTTTAATTTGCTTTTTATCTCAACAAATAAGATTTCACCCACTGCGCGTCCGTCGTCGTCGATGTCTAATTCTTCGATTCTAGTTTGCAGCTGGGATAACTGCCGAAAATATGCCTCTAGAATCTGCACATTGCAGTCTAGGGATTCCGCCGTTTCATTTGAGTTGGATTCTACGCGGTCAGCTAAACGTTTGATGTTGTCCTCGACCTTTGATCGTTGTTGCCGCAATAAAGGTAGCTTTTCGTTGGTGCTCGCTTCGGCTTTGGTGTTTGGACTCATGGCGTTGAGCTTGACTGTAAATTGTGCAACAACTAGATAGAGGGAAGGGTCTACAGCTCGAGAACCAAGAGTTCTGCTACCGGGAATTAGTTAACCCTAATCTGTACCTAAAGTGCAGCTCGGCGTTAGAAAATTGGCAAATGCGTAGACACAAATTCAGCAAAAGCTTCTTAAGCAGCGGTAAAGCGTATGTATGTATTTATTTTTGGCGGTATGCGAATATGGGAACAGAGATAGATGACAATGTGTGTATGTGTGTACTCACGGCACGCTTGCGCGTGTTTATGTATGTGTGTGCTGTAACGGAATTTTTCGTCTGTGTTTGTGCACAAGTTGACCACTGCACGTGGCTGCAAATAGCTGACTGGGAGAGGGGAGAAGAGTTATGCAATCCTGGGCGCTATGGTGGTCCAGAAAGATTCCGTGCTTCGTGCTCCTCAACGCTGGCGATGATCCGGAATGTGGTTGACCTGTCTCCAGACAGGCGGACAATGCTGCTGATGTCTCTCCGTCGATTCCTGTTAGCTGACTCGTTCGATGCTGACTGCCGCTGTCGTCGCCCGTGGTTGGTGCGATGCGCTGGACACTTTTCCAAATTTAAGACCAATTCTGAACCTCCGCTTATTCTGTACTGCGTCCTGTCACGGTCGCCAAAATGTTCGATCGCTGCCGAACTTGTTTTCTGTTCGCCGGGCGCAGTACAAGAATAAGTAGTCGGCTTTGGAATTTGGTTATAAATTTATTGCGAGAAAAAGCGGCGCGTGATGTGCGTCGTCGTTGATAGTATTTCAGTAGTAGACAGCGAGCTTAGGAGCCACGTTATGCAACACTAGGTAGTATTGCAACGCGTTAGCCCTAGCTTACAGAGTTGCCATACAGTTACATTGTTTTAACTAAAATTACGTTATGTTCAAATGCTCCTCCGACAATCTAGTTAATATTAGCTTTAAGTGTGAATTGTGTATATATGTATAATCGATAAATGATGTGGTAAATGGTCACACATAAATGTCACTTTTAGGATTTAAGAGGAAGTGAGAGAACGGTCACTTTTTGGACCGGCTTTGGGAAAAGAACACGCTATGCAGAGCGAAAAAAAAACTTATTAAATAAAACGAAGCCCATCCTAGTGGCTTTTTAAAAACGAATAAATAAAGGCGATTATAAATCAGGTGTAGGGTTTGCCCCAGATCTTATCGGGATGAAATACTCTGACATATTGATCCTGACAAAGGATGAACTAATGAGCGTGCTAATTGCAAAAAATGTACCAGTGACCGGCACAGAGGCCATACAGCAGCTGCGGGCGATGGTAAAAGCCTTACAGCCAAAAAGAACACAAGACAATCTTACTGAGAAATGGGATGACGATGCCGATAATGTAGCTGAGAGTGTGCCAGGAGGGGACGACCGCAATCCCGACGAAATGGACGAAATGGCCGAAATTCTGAATCAGATGACCCTGTACAGAGCCCGGAAAGAGCTTGCCGAGTTGAAAGTGCAAGTGGCTGCTTTGGAGAGCGGCACCGTGGACCGAAAGCCCACCATTGACATTAAGGATATAGAATCAACCTTGCGAAAATTCTCTAGAGATGATCACGTGGGCGTTCATGCATGGATCCGTGAGATGGACTTGGCTGCTGCTACACACGGTTTGAGCGACTCCCAGCGTTGGCTACTGGGTAATCGCAAGCTGCAGGGGTCGGCCCGTTCATACACGATGTACGAGAAAACCACCACCTGGAAGGAACTGAGCAAGTGCCTACTAAAAGTTGTTGGGTTCCAAATGACGAACCATGAGGTTGCAAAGCATTTGCAGAGTCGCTCAATCCTTAAAGGCGAATCGCTGCTACAATATTTTATTGCTATGCGTAATATTGCTGGACAATGGACGTTCGAGGTCATGGACGTTATAAAATACATTGTGGTTGGCTTGCAGGATCACACCGGCTGCGCAGCACCGTTGTATTACTGTGTTTCTCTCAATGAGCTGCGTGAGAAAATGATGCGTTATCAGATCGTACAGGCCGAGTTTAAACGAAACCCACAAGTCTCATGCACGGCTGTACCTGTGCGGCAGTCATCTTCCGCAAACATTTCCGACGCCAACATAAGGTGCTTTAATTGCCGCTCAATGGGACATTTCAGCAATCAATGCAAGAAACCGAGGCGTCCAGAGGGAGGATGCTTCCATTGCTTTGGGACTGGGCACCAGTTCCGGGAGTGCCCGAAGCGTATACGGACAGCTGCGTTGTGTACCAGTGACGAGAAGGAAGAGGAAGACGATTCTGTTGGCGGAACTTCGTTTATTCAACTAGTAAGCATAAAATTACCTAGAAAACAGGGATGCATTGATATTGATATTATTTTTGCTTTACTAGATACCGGAAGCCCCGTGAGTTTTATAAGTAAAGAAGTTATTCCGCAAGTTGCTAATTATGAAAACCTAGAAGTTAGTCGTTTCCGTGGCCTTAGCGGACAAAACATTATGATAATTGGAAAAGTTAAATTAATACTTGTGTTTAAAGAAAAATACTACAGAATTGAAGCTTTTGTTATTCCTAGTCTTATATTACCGACGCCGTTTTTATTAGGCAGAGATTTATTGAAACTATTGTCACTTAAGTTAGTAATACGAAAAGCTGTACCAAATTATGAAAATAATAATTCACTAAACAATACTGTTGCTGTGGCTTCTGATTTATACTGTGCATCCCTATTTACTAAGAAGTCAAACTTTAAAAACTTAAAAGCATACATACATAGTTTAAATAAGCAAAAAGATCAATGTTTAATTGTAAACACAATTGCATCCCCGGTGAAGGTTGAGGTGTTTCATGAATGGATGAACGAATTTGCGAACTTGGTGGTGTCGACTGATAGTGTTGCAATCGTAGGCGATGAGTTTGGTTGTGTTCGAGTGCAGGAGTGGCGGGATATTATATCAAGCCATTACGTTAATAAGTTTTCAAAAGGTTGTAGTTCGCCAAGATTCAAAATGTGCATTCGTCTTACTGAAACAACCCCGTTTCATTGTGCCCCTAGAAGATTGTCATACAATGAATGAGAGATTGTTTCTAATACAGTTATTAATTTATTGGCCGATAAAATAATTCGCCCAAGTAACTCCCCATATGCTTCGGCTGTGGTACTAGTTAAAAAGAAAGATGGAAATATAAGAATGTGTGTTGACTACCGTGGGTTGAATAAGAAGACAGTTCGTGACAATTTTCCTTTGCCGCTTATAGAAGATTGTTTAGAATACCTTGAAGGTAAATCAGTCTTTTCTGTTATAGATCTTAATAGTGGTTTCCACCACATAGGTGTTGAAGAAGAGTCCGTGAAATTATACTGCCTTTGTGGTACTTCGGCTGTGGTACTAGTTAAAAAGAAAGATGGAAATATAAGAATGTGTGTTGACTACCGTGGGTTGAATAAGAAGACAGTTCGTGACAATTTTCCTTTGCCGCTTATAGAAGATTGTTTAGAATACCTTGAAGGTAAATCAGTCTTTTCTGTTATAGATCTCCGGACGGGCAGTTTGAGTATTTAAGGATGCCTTTTGGGCTCAAAAATGGTCCGGCTGTATTCCAAAGGTTTATATCCGACGTATTAAGCGATCTGGTTAGAAGTCGTCAAATTGTTGTGTATATGGATGATATAATTCTGGCATCGAATACTGTAGATGAGCATAAGAAGGTACTAGCTACGTTGTTGAGTATTCTTGTTAAGTTTAGCCTTGAAATAAATTTTAAAAAAAGTAGCTTCATGCAAAAACGTATTGATTACTTAGGTTATGATGTTAGCGCTCAGGGAATTTTGCCTAACGATACTCATTTGGGAGCGATCAAACGATATCCGGAACCACTCAACAGTAAAGCGTTGCATTCTTGTCTCGGTTTATTCTCGTATTTTCGAAAGTTTGTCCCTAATTTCTCACGCGTGGCAAAGCCCTTAACCGACCTATTAAAAAAAGGAGGGCCCTTTCCAATGCCAGATGCCGAAAGAAATGCCTTTGTGGAGTTAAGAAAAGCATTGTCGAACCCGCCAGTCCTGTCAATTTTCAATCCCCATTACGAAACGGAATTGCATACGGATGCGAGCTCTCATGGGTTCGGGGCAGTATTATTGCAGAAACAGTTAGATAAGAAGCTTCACCCCGTTTTCTTTTACTCCAGAAGATCCACCGCAGCAGAGTCTCGTTACCACAGCTTCGAACTTGAAACATTGGCAATTATATATGCTTTACGTCGTTTCCGTATATACTTGGAACACAAGCCTTTTCTAATTGTAACAGATTGCAGTTCCTTGGTTCAAACCTTGAGTAAAAAATCCATCAATCCTCGTATTGCCCGTTGGTCCCTTGAGTTAGAAAGTTTTAATTATTCGATAGCCCATAGGCCGGGTTCAAGTATGGCTCATGTCGATGCGCTGAGTAGGCAAACGGAGTTGTTATCTGAGGACTTGGTTGAAGAAGTTTCCGATCCGTGTGTGACACCGTCTACGATTAAAAGTCCGAGTGTTCCTTATGTTCCTTGTGAACCTGAAAAACCGATTGAACCTAAGATACCTTGTGAACCTGAAAAACCGATTGAACCTAAGATACCTTGTGATCCTGAAAAACCGATTGAACCTAAGATACCTTGTGAACCTGAAAAACCGATTGAACCTAAGATACCTTGTGGGCCTAAAAACCCGATTGAATCCGTGAAAGTATTCTCCGAAGTTTATAAACTTGTTGGAATTGTTGGAGCGACATTGATTTGCTTTTGCAGACGGAGCAGATGAGAGATGATGAGGTGCGCTCTTTGCGACAGGATTGGAGAAAGGAGAGGTAGGACGTTTTGTTTTAATGGATGGTGTCGTGTATAGGTCGAATAATAATGAGAAACTGTGTATGTATGCCCCGAACCGAATGCAAGAGGAATTGATAAGAAAATGCCATGAGAAATTGGGTCATTTTGCTTCAGATAAATGCGTGAGTAAGTTGAAAGAAAAATATTGGTTTCCTGCAATGAAAAGTAAAGTCGATTTATTTATAAAGAACTGTTTGCCGTGTATTCTACATTCTTTGCCGAAGGATATTCATGATAGGACTCTCCATAGCAACCAAAATACCGGTTCCCTTCGATACAATTCATATAGATCACCTAGGTCCCCTTCCTTCTATAAATTCGAAGAGAAAACACTTACTAGTAACAATTGATGCATTTACAAAATTTGTAAAATTATACCCCGTGAACTCCACCAGCACCAAGGAAGTGAACTCTTCCTTAGAAAAATATTTTGAATATTACAGTCGTCCCCGCAGAATCATATCGGACAGGGGTACTTGCTTCACGTCCTTTGAATTTTCTGCATTCCTCGAAGCAAGAAATATTGATCACATCAAGGTAGCTACTGCTGCCCCGCAGGCTAACGGGCAAGTCGAGCGTGTCAACCGTGTTTTTACTCCGATGTTAGGGAAGTTATCCGAACCCCTTAATCAAGCAGACTGGTATAAGTTACTAAATCGAGTGGAGTTCGCTATAAATAACTCAGTACAGTGTAGTACAGGCAAGACACCCAGTATGCTACTTTTCGGTTGCGATCAGCGTGGTCCAGTTGTAGATGAGCTTACGGAGTATCTTGAAGATAAATTTAGTTCCGAAAAGCCGCGTTGCCTTAGAAGTGAGAGAGACGAAGCTAGCGATAAAATAAAACGGTCACAAACTCGTAATGAAAACATATATGCCCTAAGACACAAAGCTCCTATTACCTATAATGTTAATGACTTTGTAGCTATTCGCAATGTTGATGTGAGGCCTGGACATTGTAAGAAATTCGCACCTAAATACCGTGGGCCATACCAAGTTAGTCGAGTACTCCCCAACGATCGCTACGAGGTAACCGATATTGAAGATTGTCAGCTCACACAACTGCCTTATAAAGGAATCCTTGAAGCTGCTAGACTGAAACCGTGGATGCAAGTGTGTAATAAGACTATAGGATTGTGTGTGTGATGATCGAGGCCGATCAAATGTCAGGTTGCCCGAATGTAAACATCTAGTTAATATTAGCTTTAAGTGTGAATTGTGTATATATGTATAATCGATAAATTATGTGATAAATGGTCACACATAAATTTCACTTTTAGGATTTAAGAGGAAAGAAGAGAACGGTCACTTTTTGGACCGGCTTTGGTAAAAGAACACGCTTTGCAGAGCGAAAAAAACTAATTAAATAAAAGTAAGCCCATCCTAGTGGCTTTTTAAAAACGAATAAATAAAGGCGATTACAAATATATTTATTTCACATTCCATCCAAGTTATATATCGTACCCACTTACCACAAATCGTTAAGCAGAAACACATTAAACAGCGACCTCTTCCACGTCGCCACTTAACTCGATTCACTTTCCAAACTTAGAAAGAAAAATACATATAATTATGTCGAAGCGTTTTATCCAAAAATAAAATAAAGCCTCAAGCAGCGTTCCGTTTCAACGCGTTCCGCCTCCCTTCCTTCTGGTGCAGTCATATATGCGCCAAGACATACATCCAGTTCACATTCCATCCAAGTTATATATCGTACCCACTTACACTTTAGTGATATATTGATTCGTGGTAAGGTTTTCTGACCAGCATCCAAATCGTTAAGCCGAGACGCATTATACAGCGACAGCATCCACGTCCCTGTTCCTTTTCCGTCAGTGTAAGTGCAGGCTCCTACTCGAGCCTACTATGCCGATTGGTGAAGGTGAGGAACATAAAGTTCAGTTAACCGTCCCATTAGCCAGAACGCCCAGCCGGGCCAGAGCCAAAAGCGAGTCGTCACTACCCACTACAGCCCCTAGTAAAAGCTTAACTCCATCCATAAAGATCAACCGTCCGTCCAGGACAACAAGCGAAAAGTCAATCAGTTCGAAGCCAGGGTCAATACCCCAACAGACCCACCTCCGTCTGTTCACACTAATAAGCCCCTTCTTAAAAGGTCGTTATCGAACCCTGGAGGCAATTGAAGAATTTAAGCCTACCTTGACCACTCAATTCAGAGCCCTACGTCCTGAAGGTGGGCCCTGGATTATCCATAACTTTGAAAATAGGGTCACCGTAAATCCACAGTCGTGTAAACTTTGTCCAAGAGAGAACCACCCTATCCGTCTGTGTCCCCAGTTCCTAAATATGTCGGTTGCCGACAGGGAACAGTGTATTAAACAACTGAAACTCTGTCTGAACTGTTTTGCAAGAACCCACATGTTGAGAGACTGCACAAGTTCGCACAATTGCTATACGTGCAAATGTCGCCACAATACTCTCCTCCATCGTAGCGGCTCTTCACAGCTCCAGTCCGCGTCAGTACCTGACCTCCAGCCAGAAATACAGTCCACTCCGTCGAACGTTCAAACGTACCTCGCCGTGAACACGCAAGGAGTCCTCCTGAGTACGGCGCTCATAGAGATCTGCCACTTGGGCATCAGGTACTCAGCTCGTGCCTTAATTGACTCCGGATCCGAGGCGACGTTTATTTCAGAACCGTTATTCAACCTAATTAAGTTCCCCTATGAATCCATACAAGCTCAAGTTTCGGGAATAAATCAAACTGTTGCTGCTCAACCTCGTAAGCGCTGCCAATTCCATATAGGCTCCCCCATTAAGCCACATATCCAAATCGAAGCGTCTGCATATGTGCTACCACATTTAGCCGGAAATCTTCCATCTCATACGATACCCGAAGGGTCGTTGAGGGACCTCCCTCCCGTACAATTAGCAGATCCGAATTTCTACCAGAGTTCGCAAATTGACGTGCTTATAGGCGCCGATATCCTTCCGTCGATTATGTTGGGCGGCTTTCATTCAAATGTTTGCGGAACACTCCTTGGCCAAGAGACCATATTCGGGTGGATCGCGAAGAATCCCACTAACCGAATATCTTCCTTCTCAGCACGGTTGTCTGTCACCGAATCTCAACTAGACGGCATCCTTACGATGTTCTGGGAGGTGGAGGATGTTCCAGTGAAGCCGGGCAAGGAATCCAGCTCGGTGTGTGAAAATAACTTCCAGCAAACCACCACAAGGGATAAAGATGGGAGGTATGTTGTTTCTTTGCCCTTTAAAGAGCCTAAAAAAATAAACCTGGGGCATTCATGGTCCATCGAACTGGCGCAGTTCCTTAGGAACGAAGCACGGTTGAGTAAAAACGTTCCTTTGAGATAGCAGTATGACTCAGTTATTCAGGAATATTTAGATTTAGGTCATATGCACCTAGTCTCTCCAAAAGACGACTCCAGCAATTTTTACTTGCCGCACCACGCGGTTTTCAAGCCAGACAGCACCACCACAAAGGTTCGCGTGGTGTTTAATGCCTCCAATAAATCGTCAAACGGGTACAGCCTAAATGATATCCTTCATACAGGTCCGGTACTGCAATCTGATTTGACAACCCAGATCCTCAAATGGCGTTTCTTTAGATACGTCTTCAATGCTGACATCACCAAGATGTATCGTCAGATTCCCGTCCATCCTGATCATACACGGTTCCAAAGAATCCTGTGCCGCGATAAAGAGGGAAAACTGTGTGATTATGAGCTCAACACGGTCACTTTTGGCGTTAACTGTGCCCCTTTTTTGGCCATACGCGTGCTCCAACAACTGTCCCAGGATGTACGAGACCAATATCCTTTGGCAAGTGACATAATTTCGAACTTTATGAACGTCGATGATGTTTTAGCTGGCGCCCACACGCAGCAGCCCGCTGTTTCAGCCATCAAAGAGCTTTGCGGTGCCCTCGAGAGTGCGGGTTTTCCACTGCGCAAGTGGACCTCGAACGAGAAGAAACTTTTACAGGGTAAAGTCCAGTAAAGTCCCTTTCCATATCGCGATTAGAGCTGTGCGCTGCGGTGCTTCTCCGAACTCGCTGCAGCAGTTCTCTCCGAAATGCCTCCTACTCAGTATGAGACATATTATTGGACAGACTCCACAATAGTGCTTGCATGGCTAAGCATGCACTTGGACTACGTTGGTTGCCAACAGAGTCGCGAAAGTTCACCAGCTCACCAACAGAGAACAGAGGTTTCATGTGATATCGGAAGATAACCCAGCTGATCTGGCGAGCAGGGGCGTCTCAGTCCATGAGCTCAGGGACAGCAACCTCTGGTGGCACGGTCCTGAGTGGCTGCGTCACAACCGGGAGCAGTGGCCACTCAATTCGTCGGTCCCGCTTGAAACAGAGCTCGAACAACGCCCGATAAGATGTAACGTCTCCAAAGCGCCTCCGAAATCGGACCTTTTGGAGCGGTTTTCAGCATTCGAGAGGGCTTTACGCGTTCTTGCGTACGTATTCCGGTTTGCAAGACTGTGCCGCAAGCAAGATGTCAACGTAAAGTAGGAACTCACAGCTGCAGAGCTGTCTAACGTCCAAGAGAGGCTGATTGCAAAAGCAAAAAGCAGCATATTCCAGTCTCCAGCACGATCTCCAATTTAAACCCCTTTGTCGACAGCCATGGTGTCTTAAGAGCAAGCGGTCGTCTACGAGCATCTGAGATGCTAAGCTATGATGAGAAACATCCAATCAACTTTCCGGCAAGGTGCACTTTTGCCAAACTTTTGGTCCTCTTTACCCATCGCATATCCTTGCATGGGGGTAATCAATTGATGATCCGACTTATTCGCTCCAAGTATTGGATACCCCAGCTGAGAAATCTGGTAAAAGTCACCATTCATTCCTGTCGGGTGTGTACCATTCACAAACAGAAGCTGCAAACTCAGCTGATGGGGGACTTGCCCTGCGCAAGATCTACATTTTCCAGAGCTTTTACCCACACGGGCGTTGACTTTGCGGGACCATTTGATATTTAAAACTATGTCGGTGCAAGATAACAAAAGGGTATGTCTGCGTTTTTGTGTGTTTCAGTACCCGAGCCATCCATCTAGAAGCTACATCAGACTTGACCACTGAAAAGTTTCTTTCAGCCTTCTCGCGTTTCTCCGCACGACGTGGCTGTCCGCAACACATACATTCTGACAACGGGAAAACGTTTGTGGGAGCCTCCACGTCCCTATCGAAGGACTTCATTGAAGCCACGATCTTTGATCCTATCCAATTACAGCATTCAAAATGTGACCTGGCACTTAAACCCTCCTGCCGCCCCTCATATGGGAGGGCTATGGGAGGCCGGTGTCAAAAGCTTTAAGGCACACTTCTACAAGCATACGGCGGGCGGGAAGTACACATTTGAAGAGTTAGCCACCCTCCTATCGAAAATTGAGGCCTGTTTAAATTCGAGGCCTATTTCTCCAATGTCCGAAGACCCCACGGACCTCGTAGCTCTCAGCCCCGGACATTTCCTAGTCGGTGGGCCACTCCTTTTCGTGGCGGAGCCCGAGATTAAGGAAAACCCCATTTCCATTTTAAACCGATGGCGGCGGCTAAAGGCCCTGCATCAGCAATTTTGCTTACGTTGGAAAGAAGAGTACCTAAAGGAGCTCCATAAAAGGACTAAATGGCAATTTCCAACGCGAAATATTCAGACATGGGACATGGTGGTGCTAAAAGAGGAGAATTTACCGCCAAATGAATGGCGGCTTGGGCGTATCCAACTGGTGTGCCCAGGCGCGGATGGCAAGACCCGAGTGGCAGAGGTTCTAACCGCACGTGGCACTATCCGACGACCAATCGCAAAGATGATCCGCCTTCCGATGGAGGCCTCCAGCTGCGAGTGATTCTGCCGTTTTCCTTCCTTTTTTTGGGTTAGCGACTGACAGTCAATCCTACTAGTCTTAAGTTCCTAAGTTCATATCATTCTGTATCGTCAGTCCTCATACATGTCACGATCATTCGCATCATACATCACCGCTAACCTTTGTTTACTCGTTTCCCCAGATTGTTCACGATGGCGCCAACCACGATCCAGCACGCTCGGCCACGCACAACCAACGGGTACAGGTGCCGCGTTTGAGGAAGTGCACGCACTGAGGAAGTGCCAACGGTTCCTCCGGCTCCCGGCGGTGAAGCGGCTCCGCGCGGTCCTGATCAACCAGTACTGTGCGAACTGCCTTGCTCACGAGCATTCCGGACAATCCTGCCGCAGTAAGGGCAAGTGCCACGTATGCAGTGGAAATCACCACACCCTCTTGCACTTCCAAGAGTCACGACCCCAAGGCCGACAGCAGTCACGACCCCAAGGCCGATAGCAGCAGCAGAGAGCGTCGTCGACGACGTCGTTGCGCTCATAATCGCCGAAGGAGATCTCCCCGACCCCAAAGCCCTGATACGGGCCCATCGTGCGCCGCTATCCTGCAGCGCACGAGTGTCAGCATCTTGCCAACTGCATCCATTTTGGTGGGGTCTGAGGAGAAACGGTTTGACGTCCGAGCTTTGGTGGATCCTTGCTGCCCCGTGAGTCGCATTCACGCATCCTTGGCAAAGGCTCTCAACCTTTCCGTCACCCGCGTAGGCGATGAGCGGGTGTGCACCACCGAAATCAGCTCAAAGTCGTCAAAAATGACCCGACAGCTGCTAATGCTGGTTGATGACCAGATGCAGACCCGAACTCCGGCCAAGCCCCTGGATCCGAAGGTCCGGGATGGCTTTCAAGACATCACTTTGGCTGATGACAGATGGTTCCACCCTTCCTTAGTGTCGGCTGTTTTGGGAGCTGACGTATACGCGGAATTAATTCTGCCAGGTATCCGCCCGAGTCAAAATGGACTGCCCATGGCGCAAAGTTCAGCCTTGGGCTGGCTCCTTTCGGGCACTTGCTCCCTGGCTTGATTCGCCACTCTCCCCATTGCGAGGGGGGAGAATGTTCATGTCGAACGAGGTTCGCATCGCTGGTTCGGCATCACTGGTAGCCGAACCGGTTAAAAACCATGTAGTCTAAGCTTACGCCATTGTAATTCAGTACCAAATAAAAAGTGAACCCGAACAGAAGTGAAGTCAACCGCACCCCGTTTTCTAAATTCAGTTTTTTTGGGAGACCACATTTTTGGAATTACCTTTTGGCAAGGACCCGCCCCAACATATTATATCCGAAGCTTGGAAAAACCTGCGTGTGCATTTTTGGCTGATAGCAGCCAGGCGCCAAGCCTCTGCTCCCACGTGCATCCTTCGGTGATCGTAGCCAGGCGTCAAGCCTCTGCCCCGTTGTTGGTCTATTTCCCGGTTCCGCGTGCATCTTTGGGTGATAGCAGCCAGGCGCCAAGCCTCTGCTCCCACTAGTGTATCATTTCCCGGTTCCGCGTGCATTTTTGGGTGATAGCAGCCAGGCGCCAAGCCTCTGCTCCCGCTAGTGAATCGCTAGTGAATCATCCTTCGGTGATCGTAGCCAGGCGTCAAGGCTCTGCCCCGCTGGTGTACCATTACCGACGACCCACCCCGGTTGTTTTCCAAAAATTTCCCTCTACGAGCCCGGTTACACAACCAACCCTAACGTGAGCCCGACGACTTCCACCTTTGAGTCGGCTCACCCTCCACAAAATTTCCAAAAGTCCAAAAACTTAGAAATTTTTCTGAAAGCGACCCTGGCCGGACTGAGCCATATCCCAGCCAGGAAACTACTTTACAGATGGCGCCCGATCAGGGACTTTAGGGAATCAGGATAATTAGAGGATTACATCCTTCGTGACTTAAAACGTCACCAGTTTTTTTAGTTATGGGAAAAATGTAAAATTTCAAGTTTGAATAGGATAATTTGAGCTCGAAGGGGTCACATTACCATCGTCCGAGCACGGGAAAATCCTTGTCACGAAAAGTGAAACTCGAAAAGTCACTCACGTGACCCTTCCCCGAACCACTCGGACTGTGACGTGGTTGACAGGCAGCGGAAGATGGAGCAACATGTTGGCCAACTCCTGCTACAAGTTCCCTCAGCCGGGACCAGCGGGCATTTATCACTTGGACGCAGCGCGACCGGACCGCCTAGATCTTCTCTGCGAACAGAAAGCGAACGAGCGCTGCAGTTCGGCCTGGCGGATAAGCTACGGACATGGGGCGTTTTCTTCAATGGCGAGACTGGCGACCCACTACATTTCGAGAAGGACCAGTTGCCAAGGGTGCTATCTAGCATATTAGTTGGCCGAGCCGGAGACTGGTTCCGAGTCAGCCAACTACACATTTGAAGAGTTAGCCACCCTCCTATCGAAAATTGAGGCCTGTTTAAATTCGAGGCCTATTTCTCCAATGTCCGAAGACCCCACGGACCTCGTAGCTCTCAGCCCCGGACATTTCCTAGTCGGTGGGCCACTCCTTTTCGTGGCGGAGCCCGAGATTAAGGAAAACCCCATTTCCATTTTAAACCGATGGCGGCGGCTAAAGGCCCTGCATCAGCAATTTTGCTTACGTTGGAAAGAAGAGTACCTAAAGGAGCTCCATAAAAGGACTAAATGGCAATTTCCAACGCGAAATATTCAGACATGGGACATGGTGGTGCTAAAAGAGGAGAATTTACCACCAAATGAATGGCGGCTTGGGCGGATCCAACTGGTGTGCCCAGGCGCGGATGGCAAGACCCGAGTGGCAGAGGTTCTTACCGCACGTGGCACTATCCGACGACCAATCGCAAAGATGATCCGCCTTCCGATGGAGGACTCCAGCTCCGAGTGATTCTGCCACTTCCTTCTTTTTCTTGGGTTAGCGGATAACAGCCAATCCTACTAGTCCTAAGTTCATGTCATTCTGTGTCGTCAGTCCTCATACATGTCACGATCATTCGCATCATACATCACTGCTAACCTTTGTTTACTCGTTTCCCCAGACTGTTCACGATGGCGCCAACCACAATCCAGCACGCTCGGCCACGCATAACCAACGGGTACAGGTGCCGCGTTTGCCGAGGGGTGCACGCACTGAGGAAGTGCCAACGGTTCCTCCGGCTCCCGGCGGTGAAGCGGCTCCGCGCGGTCCTTATCAGGTCCAGTACTGTGCGAACTGCCTTGCTCACGAGCATTCCGGACAATCCTGCCGCAGTAAGGCCAAGGGCCACGTATGTAGTGGAAATCACCACACCCTCTTGCACTTCCAAGAGTCCACATCGCCACGCTCGTCACGACCCCAAGAACGACAGCAGTCACGATCCCAAGGACAGCAGCAGCAGAGAGCGGCGTCGACGACGTCGTTGCGCTCATCATCGCCGAAGGAGGTCTCCCCGACTAGAAGCCCTGCTACGGGCCCATCGTGTGCCGCTATCCTGCAGCGCACGAGTGTGAGCATCTTGCCAACTGCATCCATTTTGGTGGGGTCTGAGGAGAAACGGTTTGACGTCCGAGCTTTGGATCCTTGGATCCTTGCTGCCCCGTGAGTCGCATTCACGCATCCTTGGCAAAGGTTCTCAACCTTTCCGTCACCCGCGTAGGCGATGAGCGGGTGTGCACCACCCAGCTAATGCTGGTTGATGACCAGATGCAGACCCGAACTCCGGCCAAGCCCCTGGATCCGAAGGTCCGGGATGGCTTTCTAGACATCACTTTGGCTGATGACAGATGGTTCCACCCTTCCCTAGTTTCTGCTGTTTTGGGAGCCGACGTATACGCGGAATTAATTCTGTCAGGTATCCGCCCGAGTCAAAATGGACTGCCCATGGCGCAAAGTTCAGCCTGGGGCTGGCTCCTTTCGGGCACTTGCTCCCTTGCTTGATTCGCAACTCTCGCCATTGCGAGGGGGGAGAATGTTCATGTCGAACGAGGTTCGCATCGCTGGTTCGGCATCACTGGTAGCCATGTAGTCTAAGCTTACGGCATTGTAATTCAGTACCAAATAAAAAGTGAAACCGAACACAAGTGAAGTCAACCGCACAACCCCGCTTTCTAAATTCAGTTTTTGGGAGACCATTTTTTTGGAATTACCTTTTGGCAAGGACCCCCCCCAACAAATCGGATTTAGATAACCTTCCTGCTTTCCGGCCTTTGCATTTACTAAAATGCACTCTACACAATTTCCCACTACTTTCGAAACCTTGTCCCTTAACTTTGGAATGAAATAGGATTTCTCAACCAAATCCTGTGTCCTCTTTGTCGAAAAATGGCCTTGCTTATGAGCAATCTGAATTATCTCAGTTTCCATTTGAGATGGAACTACGATCAATTCTCGGTCTGGGTCTTTGAACAAGATTTGATTAACGATGTAATAATCCTCATGTCCCTGCACTTCCAGTAGACTTCTAACTGCTCTGGTCCATTCATCTGTCATCTGAGCTTCCTTTAACTTGTGCATTACACTCTCTGTTAATACAAAACAAGCAACTCGGCCCCAACAAATCGGATTTAGATAACCTTCCTGCTTTCCGGCCTTTGCATTTACTAAAATGCACTCTACACAATTTCCCACTACTTTCGAAACCTTGTCCCTTAACTTTGGAATGAAATAGGATTTCTCAACCAAATCCTGTGTCCTCTTTGTCGAAAAATGGCTTTGCTTATGAGCAATCTGAATTATCTCAGTTTCCATTTGAGATGGAACTACGATCAATTCTCGGTCTGGGTCTTTGAACAAGATTTGATTAACGTCCTCATGTCCCTGCACTTTCAGTAGACTTCTAACTGCTCTGGTCCATTCATCTGTCATCTGAGCTTCCTTTAACTTGTGCATTACACTCTATGTTAATACAAAACAAGCAACTCGGCTGAGCGCGTCTACGTGTCTCATCTTGGTACCTGATCGATGTTCTATCTCGTAATTGTAGTCTTGCAAAAACATTGCCCACCTAGCCACTCGCAACGGAACTTCCTTCTTTTTCATCGTCATGGCAAACGCGTTACAATCTGTGATGATTTTAAACTTCGTTCCCAAGACATATACACGCCATTTCGTCAATGCTGCAATGACTGCTAGGACTTCCAGTTCGTATGAGTGATATTTTTCCTCACACGGCTTTGTTTTGCGACTCATGTACATGACGGGGTGCAACTGACTATCGGCTGTATCCTTTTGTAGTAGGACTGCACCGAAACCAAACTTTGATGCGTCCGTGTGTATTTCTGTAGCCAGTTTCGGGTTATACAGTTTCAAAACTGGTTTACTAACCAAGGCCGCCTTTAACTGCTCGTATGAAACCTGCTGCAACTCCTTGAACTCAAATTTTACTGGAGTCAACTTGGCGACTACCAGGATATTCGACCATGGGCCTCGAATTTAGAATGGCTTCTACCTCCACCAGCACGATGTTCAGTTCGTCCTGCCGGAGCACTGCACTTCCCACGGACTTGATCATTAATCCTTTGGCCGATTTTACGGCCGCCTCCCAGAGGCCGCCGAAATGCGGCGCTCGGGGCGGGATGAACGAAAAAGTAATTCCTCGCGTGGCAGCAAATTCCAGTAAAGTCAAACTTTATTTTTTGTCCTGTTATAAGTGAAAGCTCACTTCTTTTCGATCTGCAAAGGGTCAAATTAGTCTACTCTCCGGGTCCTGACGGAGTCCCTTATTGTGTGCTTAAGTATTCCACTGAGACTTTGTGTAGACCATTTCACAAACTTTTTACTTTGTCTTTAGAAACGTCAGATTTCCCGCTTAGATGGAAGGAATCGCTTGTTATCCCGCTTCATAAAAAGGGGAGCAAATTGAACGCATGTAATTACAGAGGTATTTCAAAGCTATCAGCTAATCCGAAGCTCTTTGAGAACATTATTACTCCCCATTTGCAACACAATTGTAGGTCTTTTATTTCCTCTTGTCAGCACGGTTTTATAAAACGTAGGTCAACGACAACCAACCTTTTAGAGTTTACTTCATTTGTGTTAAATGGTTTTTAAAAAAATCGTCAGACCCTATGTGGTTTACACTGATTTCAGTAAGGCGTTTGATTCTGTAAACCATCCGATTTTAGTTCAGAATTTGGACCTTTTAGGGTTTCCTGATGATCTTCTTAGGTGGATCTTAAGTTATTTGAATGGCAGGACTCAAATGGTCATTTTTAAAAACTATCATCCCTAATCCGAATTACGTCTGGTGTACCACAAGGAAGTCATCTTGGTCCGCTTCTGTTTACATTATTTATAAATGACCTTCCTCTAGTCCTAACGAACTCACGTGTACTTATGTACGCAGATGATGTTAAGTTGTACCTGCAATTTAATAATCCCGCACAAAGTATAGCTTTACAATCTGATCTCAATGCATTTCAAACATGGTGTATGAGTAATGATTTAAATTTAAATGGTTCTAAGTGTAAAACAAGAGAGAACGCTATAGTCGGGTTGGTGTCCCGACTATCTAATACCCGTCACTCATCTAAAGGGAGTGCGAGGGAGATGGATATATAACACTTTTTTGATTGCAAATAACTTTTTAATGAAAGGTCCGATTTGAAAAATGTCTTCGTTTCGATAGGTATAAATATACACAACAAAATTGCATTTATACTTCTCGGAAATCTTTAAAGGTGTGGGCGCCACACACATTTTAAAATGGTTAGTGGGCGATTGTGGGTGTAAGAAGGGGTGTGGCACCTTTTTGAAATAAACTTGCGCTGCGTAGGAAGCCCAAGAATATGTGTGGGAAATATCAACCTTCTAGCTTTTGTAGTTTTCGAGATCTCAACGTTCATACGGACAGACAGACAGGCGGACAGACGGACATGGCTAGATCGACTCGGCTAGTGATCCTGAACAAGAATATATATACTTTATAGGGTCGGAAACGCTTCCTTCTACCTGTTACATACTTTTGCACGAATACAATATACCCTTTTACTCTACGAGTAACGGGTATAATTATGACCTTTTTTCGTGTAAGCCCTCACTATTCCACTTATACTTTGAGCGGTTGTGGGTTAGACAGAATAACGCATGCTGACCACCTTGGAGTCTATATGGATCCTAAACTTACATTTTCTGATCACATTACTACCATGGTAAGTAAAGACAGGGGCGTGCTTGCATTTATGAAAATGTGGTTGAAGGAATTCGATCATCCCTATGTCACAAAGTCCTTGTTTATTTCATTAGTCCGGCCTTATCTTGAGTACTGCGCTCCAGTTTGGAGTCCCCAATATGGGGTGCATATAGACCGGATTGAGTCTGTGCAAAAAAACTTTTTAATATTTGCCTTACGGGGACTTAACTGGGATACAAGCCTAATACTGCCATCCTACTCTAGTAGACTACTTCTAATTAACTTACCATCATTAGTTAATCGAAGAACTATGCTTGGTATTACGTTTATTAGGAATCTTATTCATGGTGATGTGGAGAGTCCCGAGTTACTGGGTCGCCTGCATTTTAATGTGCCAAATAGATTCACATGAAACTATTTTCCTCTAGTTTTAAGTCATTGTATCTCTAATTATGCAATGCATGAACCTTTTAGAGAACTCTGCAATGACTATAATAGACTATATCACCTAATATCAACTACCGACTCACTGCCTATCTTTAAATCAATAATACTAGCGACTAATTAGTTTTACTTTATGTATGTTGACTATTTGTATTTTGACCTGCATGTATTGGGTTGGCAAGAAAGTCGAGTCGTTTTTTTCAATATTTTCAAAGATGATTTATTTATATCAATTATGTATTGGCCGTTTTGTTCGACCACTAATGACCATCTCTCGGGCAGCTGCATAGTTCCGCGCTCGAAGAACTTTTGGTCTTTTCCAGCAAAGAATCGAGACAAGTGGTTTTCGACAGCCTCATCTGAATCATAGTTTTTACCATTCAAAGAGTTTTGAAGAGAGCGAAACAAATGGTAATCTGAAGGTGCTAAGTCCGGACTATAAGGTGGATGTGGTAGCACTTCCGAATTCAGCTCCGTTAATTTTTGCCGAGTGACCAAAGATGTGTGGGCCTAGCATTGTCATGATGAAAGACTATACCCTTGCGATTAGCTAGTGCCAGCTCCTTTTCTTTAATTTTTTCCGCCAAATTGGATAGCTGGCGACAGTACACATCTAAATTGATGGTTTCATTCCATCCCAGCAGCTCAAAGTGCACTACACCCTTCCAATTCCACCAAACAGACAGAATAACTTTCCTCTGATGGATATCGGCCTTTGATGTGGCTTGGGCTGGCTCATCTTTCTTGCTCCATGATCTTTTTCGTTGGACATTATTGTAAACAACCCACTTTTCGTCGCCAGTAATGATCTGATTTAAAAAAGGATCGTTTTTAATCCGTTGCAGCAGAGAATGGCAGATATTGATACGCTTAGTTAGGTGAATTTCCTTTAAGTTATGCGGAACCCAAACATCGAGCTTGTTTACGTAGCCAAGTTTCTTCAAATGGTTTTCAACAGTTGTATGCGAAACACTGAGCTTCTTTGACATCCCCCGCGTTGAATAACGCCGGTTTTCATTCAGCAAAGCCTGAATTTGTTCGTCAAAAACGGCCGATGGTCGACCAGAACGTGGGGCGTTTTTAACTCCAAAATCTCCAAGTCTGAATTTGGCAAACCAGCGCTGACATTGGCGATCACTCATGCCATCTTTACCATACACTTCGCACAATTTTTTAGCGAGCTTCGACCGCTTTTTTTCCTTTTCGGAAATAAAAAAGCAAAATATGCCGAAAATGCTCATTTTGATCCTCCATGTTTAATTTGCTATAGCTTCCACAAATGTTATCGAATAATTACCAAATTTTCATCGATAGTACCTAAGACAATAAGCTTTAAAACGATACTAAAAAGTGTGACCCTGGTACTGACCATAGTGCATCAACGTCCAAGAAGTCGATCAGTGAGAAAACACAGATTTTACGGGTTCGAATTGGCTTTATTGCGTGGTCCTCGGTGTCTCCTGATGTTCGACTCTGCACGTCGTTGCGTCGCCTCGGTGATCGCCTGCCTCGTCCTATTTGCCCACTCCGTCGGGTTTTCTTGCGGCGTATAGGGGGCGGAAAATTTTTGAAAATGCGACTCGCAAACTGTACTCCGTTGTCCGTTATAACCACCTTCGGGGCCCCATACCTTGCAATTATACGCTCCCTAAACGCCTTTTTAAGCGATTCGGCTGTCGCACTGCGTAGCGGCACTAGTTCCGTCCATTTAGAAAACCTGTCTATGAGCACCAGTAACATTGAATTGCCGTGCTTCGATCGCGGTAGGGGTCCTACGAAGTCCGCGCATACTGTGGCCCACGGTTCCTCTGGCACATGGGTTAGCATTTTGCCAGCCGCCTGCATTTGATTCGGTAGGGTGAACGTTTTGTTGAAATCCGGGCATGCTAATACGGGATCTGCCACAAGTCTAGCCTTAACTTCCTCAAATGCCATCTGGTGCTCCTGTGTCCATTCCCATTTACTGCCTTTGCGTAGTAAGTCATTCAATGGTTTGACTATTTTGGCAAAATCTGGCACAAATCGGCGGTACCACGACGCTACTCCCAGGTATTGCCGAAGTTCTTTGACGGTTGCGGGTGGTTCCAATTCGGCGATGGCCGCTACCTTTTCCGGATCTGTACCTATTCCTTCGCTAGTCACTCGGTGTCCTAGGTACAGCAGTTCTTTCTTGAAAAATTGTCACTTTTCCGGGTTGATCCTGAGGTTTGCTTCCTTTAGGCGTCGGAACACTTCTTTTAGGTTTTCTGTGTGTTTCTTCAGCGTGCGTCCAATCACTATGGTGTCACCTTGGTAGGCGAATGCATGCGGTGACATTTCGGGTCCGATTACTTGGTCCAGAACTCGTTGGAACGTTGCGGACGCCGACTGTAGACCAAACGGCATTACCCTCCACTGGAATAGCCCGTTGCCTGGCACTGTAAAAGCCGTGTATTGCCTGCTGCTTTCTTCCAATGGGATTTGCCAGTATCCATCCTTCAGGTCCAAGCTGCTGATGTACCGCGCCTCCTTTAGCTGATCTAGGATGTAGTTTATGCGGGGAATTGGGTAGGCGTCCTTTACAGACTTCGCGTTGATCTGCCTGAAGTCTACGCATAGTCTTCACTTGCCTCTCTTCTTTCTCACCATCACGATGGAAGAGCTGTATGGGCTCTTTGAATGCTCTATGAACCCAATTTGAAGGAGCTCGTCTACCTTCGCGTTGATTTCCCCTTGAATTTTTGGATTCTTGGGGTAGTATCGCTGCTTGATATTTGGCTTATTGCAATTTACCATGCTTAATATGAATAAACTGCAGCAAACGTAATAGAACTTCATATGTACATACATACATTAATATTATGGTAACCGATATGTTAGCACGAAAATAATTGTTGTTGTGCATACAAGCGCACATAATATAAAAGTCCCATACATATACATATGTATGTACTTCTTTTGCGCGAAAAAAAAAGAAAGGAAAGGAAGAAAATTGTTCCAAGTAAGTTTTGCGCGCAAAAGAATTTTGTTAGATGTCTGAATTTATTAATGTATGTATATGTGTAACTCACACGGCTCGAAAACTTTACACATATGTATGTATGTACATACAGTATAATTTTTTCATGACCCGCGCCGCTTGTTTTGTATGTATGTACTTACATTTTAAAGCTTGCTTAAAACGTTTCAGACTATAAGAAAAGTAAATGTATTGCATAAGATTTGTAAGCATCAAATAATTTTAGCTCTGCATACAAACATACATATGTACATATATACATATGTAACTTAACATGCACCGTATACATATTTCTTTTGCGCGCAAAATAAATACATACATACATATATGGCACTTGTTATGTGCGCTTGTATGCACATAAACATCGATTTATCGATAGTATATCGTTAAAAAGCGAATGGGACGATATTAACAGTGGAAGTTGTTCTACTTATTGCGCAAAGGTGGGTGAAAACAGGAAGTCAAAATCTCTAATAGGAAAGGAGATATGGGGAAAATATGATAGGTCGAGCATGGTCTGCTAAAATTGTGACCCCTACTGTATTTTACTTTACTCTACTGTATCTCATCTCATCTCAATCCATCTATTGAATATGATGGAAGTGTTGAATAATTATATTTTGTTTTTAGAAAAAATATGTTATTGCTTTTTTATAAATAAAGAAATATGTTGAAGTCTTTAATATTTTGAAATCTATGAATTATAATTTCGATCTCTCTACTTAAGAGAAAATATTTGCTGATTAATTTATTTATATATATATCTTAAAAGAATATATATATTTACATTTAAATATATGTATATATACTCTATTTATACATATATATACACATATAAATAGTGTGTATATATGTAAATGTAAATATATTTTGTTAATATATGTATATATTCCTTTAAGATATACATGTATAATATGCAGATGTCTAATGTATATATATACCTATATATGCATATATGTACCTATATACCTATATATGTATATATATACCTACATATACATTTATATATATACCTAAATATATATGTTTGGTATACTCATTTTAATACGACATTATTTCGCGCGAACTTATGTCGTTTGACAGTGACATAATTTCGCGGTGGGCGAAATTATGTCGTTTTTTCCTCGGCGGACTTATGTCACTTTAAAACGAAATAAGTTCGCCATAAGTAGTTTTTAAACGTCATAATTTCGCCCGAACTTATGTCGTTTAGCAGCGACATAATTCCGCGGCTGGCGAAATTATGTCGTTTTTTTTCGGCGGGCTTATGTGACTTTAAAACGACATAAGTTCGCCACAAGTAATTTTTAAACGACACAATTTCGCGCGATCCTATGACGTTTAGCAGCGACATAATTTCGCCAGAAAAAAACGACA
This sequence comes from Drosophila lutescens, assembly GCA_037075285.1. Classification (NCBI taxonomy): domain Eukaryota; kingdom Metazoa; phylum Arthropoda; class Insecta; order Diptera; family Drosophilidae; genus Drosophila; species Drosophila lutescens. The sequence goes on from JBAMCF010000280.1 coordinate 34,644, forward strand.
TAAGTTCGAAATTATACTTCATAGATTTCAAAATATTAAAGACTTCAACATATTTCTTTATTTATAAAAAGCAATAACATATATCCGTGCCGCTGTTTGATTATCTGAAGTACATTTCTCACTTTAGGGCTCCTCAAGGCATTACAATAGTTTATATCAATCAGTATACCATTTTTGTTGTACTTTATATAATACGAGAGTGCCTTCTAGACTGTTTTCGGAAAGAATGTAATCCACCGTTGCACTCCATGATACTGCATCCGCGCTTGCACGATCAGGATTAAAGTTCGGCAATATAATGGCAACTGCGTCATTCGGGGCTCGCTGTACTGCTTTTATGAGTTCCGAGAAAGTACGATTTTGTGATTCCAAAAGCAGTTTTAGATTATTTTCACTTTCGATTTGAGGCCTGGGCAATCCCACTTCTGATGTCCAGGATTCACTGGAATCGTCCTCCGCTTCAGGCTGCTCTTCGTGGTCCGAACGGAAACGTTTTCTGGCGCGTGGCATGATCTTTGCAGTTTGGCTCTTCAAATACGAATGTTCTCTAAAACTGCTTGCGTCCCTTTTTGCAAGCGTCGCTCTCTACTTTATTCCACTCTCGCTCTCACATTCCAATACACACACCATTGAGAACTTTCCGTTATTCCTTTTTGATGCGGACACCTGCATCCTTCTATCTTGCTCACACCAGTGCACAGACTAACGTTGACAACAGAATCAGTTGCCTCCATTCGGAGAGCCGAAGAAACAGCACAGAAGCACATGAAAACGAAGGAGAAGCGAAAGACAAATCAAAGCTAACAGTCGTTATAATTTGAATTGTCCAACCAATCCACGACAAATACAAAAACCAAAAACAACGTGCTGCCAAAAAAGCCCCCGCAACCCCCGCAATCTTACAACAAAAATCATATAAAATCAACCGTGGGTCCCAAAAAAAATAATAAAAACCTTACTGATTGTATGGCATAGCTCCATAGAATAAACCAAAAACGGATCCGATCGCATAATCGGTGCGGAAAAACTAATTAAGTGCCCCAACCGGAAGTCGGTTGGGGCTCATCTTCTGGGCTTTCAAAGATTTCCACAAATAAAGCTTAAAATAAAAATATCAACTTGTTTGGTTGAAAACTGTGGGAATGGTTGATGTTTTAATCAAGCAATTTCGCATTTTTCGAGAGTCCTGGGAATCCTTAGGAGCCGAATTTTAAAAAATCCTTTCTTAGTGCACACCTTCTCTAGCACACGATTCAGACCCAATTTTTTCCAGAATTTTGGGTCTTATGGTTTGGGCTGGGGGAACATGACGCAAATCGACATCTACTCTTTTATAGTAATACTCGATAATAAAACATTGACTTTTCAGCGGCGAGTATCAGCCTTGTGTTTGTATGAGCAATCACAAGAGCCCTCAGAGCGACGTTTGTAGTCGTGAATAGTCAGCAATTCTGCTGACGTCTGCACCTTGTACAGGTGGTAAATTCGATACTCTCCGCTAACAAACTTTGTTGGTCAATTACAATTAAATAGATATGTATCCCCAATAATAATATTACTTATAAATGGTACTAGCCAATATTTTATTCAATAAATTTATAATGTAAAAACGAACTTAAAAACATGAAGTGCTAAGTTTTCAGAACGGGGGTTGCTGACGCGACGATCCATTTGGCACACGAATGTGTGAAGGGGAGGGAATGTGGACGAAACATTGCCCGATCGTGTTACGATCAAGCGACAGCTGAGCTTGTGGGGCAATGTAGACTAATGACTGACGGACTTTACGGCTTTACTATTTTTCAGGCATCTCAATATTTATTCTCGTTATGTTGGAGAGAAGAAAGTCTTACCAAGAACCCACCCCATCCGGCGAGCTTATGCCACCAAAAATTGGTGCCTGAACATCGGATGACTTTCCCTCGGCCCAAGTTCTTTTCAAGACTAGAGCCCACTCTCTCTCTCTCTCTCTGCACCCTCGTTCTCCCGACTCTCACTCTCCAAACTCTGTCCATCAGAGTTCTCTCTCTCTCTGGAGCTAGACTCTCCACTCTTTCATTCTCCAAACTCTTCTTCTCCAAACTTTCATCGCCGCGCCGCTACTAGGGTAATTCGCCGCGTAACTGGTATTCGGCCGGCCATCCGTTATTCTTACTGCTGCTATTTGTGGGGAGTTATTCAACTCCTCACATCCCCCAGTGTTTGTGTTTGTTGTTGCTTAAGCTCTTTCCTTGTATTAATGTTCCGTATTTTGCAGATTATCGGCGAGACGAAATCTACGACTTGGTAGGGCCCGTCGTACCTAGGGGCCAATTTTGCGGCGAACCCTTCTGCAGTTTTCGACAGGTGATGTTCTTTAGCCCAAACTACGTCGCCCACCGCCGGCGTTCATTGCCTCCTCCTTAGGTTATAATACCTAGGCCTTCTCCAGATACGATCCGCCATACGATCTGTCGTATAGGGCGCCTTGGGTAAGAAACGATGGGGTGTATCCAGTGGATTCCGATATGCATGAGCAGCATGATCTCAGGCCACCTTTCGGCCCATGTTCTCTGATCTGCTAACTGTGCAATCATCGTTTTGACCGTCCTATTTGACGTGCTTTGACCGCGGTAGGGGTCCAACGAAGTCCGCGCATACTGTGGCTCCTCTGGCACTTGGGTTAGCAGTTTACCCGCCGCCTGCATTTGATTCGGCTTGAATCTCATGCAGGTTTCGCATTTCCTTACGAGGGCTCTGGCGATTCTATGCAAACCTGGCCAGTAGTATCGGATTGCCAGACGTGCTTTTGATCTTCGGCTTCCTACGTGCCCAGCTGCTGGTGAGTCGTGGTTTTCGTTCAGCACCGTTTTCCGTAGAGATCTCGGGACGCACATCTTCCACGTAACAACATCTCCACTGCCCGCTCTATGTGGTATGCTTCTGTATAGATTCTCGCCTTCCATAACGTAGTCCGGGTACTTTTGCGGTTCAGCTTCCGCCGTCGATGTCTCCTATATGCCTTTAAGCGTTTCGGGCAATGGTTGCCATGACAGAGCGTCTGCCACCACGTTCAGCTGTCCCTTCCTGTACGCTATCTCAAAGTCGTACTGCTGCAACTCCAGGGCCCATCTGGGGATCCTTCCTGAAGGGCTTTCTATGCTGTTGAGCCACTTCAGGGCCATATGCTCGGTTATTACTTTAAAGTGTTAACCTTCCAGATACGGCTTGAGTTTTCGGATCGCCCAGACAACTGTCAAGCACTTCTTTTCCGTCGTTGAGTAGTTCTTCTCAGCGCCGTTGAGCGTTCGGCTTGAATAGGATATCTCCTTTTCCCCTCTTTCCGTGTCCTGGGTTAATATCGCTCCGATGTCGTAGTCGCTGGCATCCGTTTGTAGGGTGAACGTTTTGTTGAAAACAACCGGGCATGCTAATACGGGATCTGTCACAAGTCTTGCCTTAACTTCCTCAAATGCCATCTGGTGCTCTTGTATCCACACCCATTTACTGCCCTTGAGGAGTAGTTTATTTAACGGAACAAATCGGCGGTACCACGACGGTCGAGGGTGGTTCCAATTCAGCGATGGCTGCTACCTTTTCCGGATCCGTGCCCATTCCTTCGCTCGTCACTCTATGTCCCAAGTACAACAATTTCTTTTTGAAAAATTGGCATTTCTCCGCGTTTAGCCTCAGGTTCGCTTCTTTTAAACGTCGGAACACCTCTTTAAGGTTTTTCTTGTGTTTTTCCAGCGTGCGTCCGATCACAATGATGTCGTCCTGGTAGGCGAATGCATGGAGTGACATTTCGGGATCAATTACTCGGTCCAGGACCCGTTGAAACGTCGCGGGCATTACCCTCCACTGAAATAAACCCTTTCCAGGCACCGTATAAGCTGTGAATTGCCGGCTATTTTCTTCCAGCGTGATTTGCCAGTATCGGTCTATCAAATTTAAACTGCTGATGTACTGTGCCTCCCTTAGCTGATCCAGGATGAAGTTTATGCGGGGCAATGGGTGGGTTCCTTTACAGACTTCGCGTTAATCTGCCTGAAGTCTACGCATAGTCTCCACTTGCCTCTCTTCATTTTCACCATCACGGTGGGGGAGCTGTATGGGCTCTTTGAGTGTTCTATGAACCCCATTTGAAGGAGCTCGACTACCTTCGCATTGATTTCCCCTTGAACTTTTGGATTCTTGGGGTAGTATCGCTGCTTAATAGGTTTGTCTTCCTTCATTGTGATCTGATGCTCTGTCATATTAGATGTCCCCGTCATGGAACTGAAGTCCGACGGCTCTACTTCCAGGAATTTCTTTGTGTCGTTGTCTTCGCGTGTCTTTTGACTGCCACTGATAGCTTTTTCTCGAGCCACCCATTGTGTCGGTTTCTGGCCGGTATTGCGATCTCATGTCCGGCACATTTTACACCATTTAACACCAAGGAATCCACTTCCCCTGGTAGTATCAGCAGGTTCATGGTCAATCGCTTGTTTCGCTTGTTTGTTGATTCCGCCGCATCTCCCATCTGCCAACCTAACTTGCCGTCTTGTCCTTGTAATCTTCCCGAGGGCAGCAAGGTTGTCCGCCAGTTCCTCGCTTATGAAGCTCGCTGTTGCCCCGGTATCGATTGTGGCTTTGTACGTGCCTCCACCAATCGTCAACTGCTGCTCCTCCTCGATTAGCTTGCCCGTTAGTTTGGAGAGGTAGCACTTTGCGATCCCCGCCCGCCTCTCTGCGGCTGAGATCGCTGGCCATTTCCCGCTTGATGGCAGCACTCGAAGTTTCTGACTCCCACTTTGCCGCACACCCAGCAGTATAACAAACGTCCGACATTCTCTGTCCCAGTGTCCGGCCCCGCCACATTTCCGACAGGCCTCCTGATGGTCTGTGATTTGCGTTGTTTCTCGTGGCCTCTGTATGGTATTTGGTGGCGCCCATAACGAGTGGGTTAGCTGCCTCTGTTGATTCCGGTGAGGTGTCCACACGCGTTCATAGGGTGCTCCTTCTGCCGGTGGTCTTGTAGTGGCGGTGTCCATTGATTGTTCCTACGAGGTTCCTGGTCGCCGGTGTCCTCGCACCTTCTGCACATGGTTTGCGCTGGAGCTGCCGGTTTGGCCCTAGCGAATTTGTTCTCTTGCGCGAATGCCTCCCGCTCCTTCTCCAGTTCCTCATACTCGTCGGCTACGTTTATATCCAGGTCCGACACATTGTATGCTTTGAGTAAAATCCTTAGACTAGGGGTGCAGTTCTCCCTGATGATGTAGAGGGTTTCCTCGGCGAATAACTGAGTGGCCTCATTATAGTCTGCATATCGATCATGTAGTGCTTGAACGACTCCCCGTATCCTTGCTTCCTCTGCCTGACTTGATCAGAAAGCTTGGAGAAAGCTACGGCTAAGGAGGCTTTTATTTACGGATCTTGTTTACAAATATCATGTATTTCTCATGCTGGTGATACTCCTGCGGCGCCTCTCGGTGATCCATCGTACTGGTGCTCTTGGCCGCCCAGGATACAATCGCTGCCACTCGTAAACGAGGGCGTGGAGTTGGGCCGTTGGGTTTAGGGAAGCGGTATTACAGCCAATGTAGCCGGACTAGTCGATTTGTCGGTATCGGGACTAATCGGTATCACAGTCGATGCAGCAAGACTAATCCGTATTACATCCAATGTAGCCGGACTAGTCGGTATTACGGCCAACGTATCCGGACCTCAGCTACCTGTGTCTCAATTCGGTGACTTACTTGGTCCCGAACTTCTCCACGTAGCGATCTTGCTCAGGGCTGGTTTCCACGGTTGTATATCCTTGACTTTGACTTTTACTAGACGTCGTTCACTCGCGATTAGATGCTCGATGACTGGTCCCGATTCCAGCGCTGGGTCCGCTTATATAGGCCTCCGAGGCCCGTTAATCCTCGGCCTCTCCTTTTCTTCGCCCACTTCGCCCACTGCGCACGGCACCACACTAAAGTCCCAAGTGCGGCGCTTGGCGCTGTACTGGTCGGTCTCCATGTAGTTCTCCATGTAGTTCGCCATGTAGTTCTCCATGTAGTTCCTGGGTTTATTTGTGCGGAGTTATTTAACTCCTCACAAAACTGTCTATATATTCTGGCCAGGTTCTCCATTGTTTATTGTTGGAAATGAACCATTTCAACGCTTTTCCTGTGAGTAATGTGTTGCTCCAAAAACTCGAATGGTTTTTCAACGCCGTTGAACCTGAATGACGTTTCGCGAACTTGTTTCGCGACCTTGGCATAGTCTGGCTGGCTGGCTTGACTCTCTCTTTTGTGCCTCTTTTTGCATATTGTCGACGTTCAAACATTTCACTAGGTCGATCCCTTCCGCGTTTAGCGTGATGCTTGGGCCTGTCTTTTCGGGGTACTCTGCCTCCAGCTCGGTCCAGATACTGGCAAGTTTCGGGTTGTTCTCTGTTTCGGAATAATATTCTGATAGTGCCTTTCGTTTGTCTTCCGCTTTTCCATCCAGGGAAATGTTAAGTCTTTGTGCGACTTAGGCAAAGTCCTCTGTTTTGAGTAGGACTCGGACTCGCAAGGAGATCAGCCTTGCCTCAGGACTCCACTGCTCGACTCTGGTAGACACGCCAGGCGTAATGCGAGGGCTTAGTGTAACAGGAGTAGAAACAGTTCGCCTTGACTTAGTCGTTTGATGCTCTCTGGTCCTCAGCTACCTGTGTCTCAATTCGGAGATTCCTGATGATCCAATCCCGAACGTCTCGACGTAGCGATCTTGCTCCTTGTAGGCTCCCATTGCGCAGCTTTCGACGACTTGACTTTTGTTTTACTTGTAGATTACTTGGCACTGGTTGACTGACTTATTCACTTTGATATCTTGACTGATCTTGACGGAATTACTCCTCGTGATCGACTGATTCAACTTCTAGCGCCCGGCGGCTTTATATAGGGCGTCTGGGAACCGTTATTTCCCTTTTGCGCTCTGACCGCGGCCTCTCTCCAATCCAGATCCAAAGTCCGCAGTTCCTGTTTGACCCACTTGTCCTTCATGCACGGCCTCCAATTGTAGTAGTAGAATTCTATTTTTACTAACCTTAGCCTATTAATCCCTTGTATGGGAGACCAATTGTATGACTTTGTATCTCTGTATATCTTAGAACCTAAGTGATGCAATGAATTTATAACTAATGCGATACCTTCGTTATGGTGGCCCCCTTGACTATGAAATCATGTATAAGTTAACTGTGGCCAGCAAAACCAAAGTTGTTGACCACAGTTTACGTAAACATCGCGCCGGCCAAACTGCTGACACAGCGTCTGGCCGGATGCTCGTGCATAGCCGGCAAGCACTGCCCATTGGAGTGGCCGCTATGAAGTTCAATTTTGTTAGCTTTAAGTTTAGTTTAGATTTGACTTCGAAAGAATAAAGAGCAATCGCTCATAAAGCTAACTCCGGCCATCGGCCGTTAATTTCGTATAATTTATTCCCTGACTGAGTCCATAGACCAGCAGGAAGAGGGGCAGTCACCCCTTCATCCTAATCGTCCTAAAATCAACATTAGGACCCCTTCGGCCAACCGGCTAGGAATCACCCACAGGTCTACAAGACACCTTCGGCCAACCGGCTAGGAATCACCCACAGATCTACAAGACACCTTCGGCCAACCGGCTAGAAGTCACCCACGGATCTACAAATAAACTAATTGGCGCTCAACTAGTGGTAACACGTTACCCAACTGGATTAAACCAAACTAAAAATTGAAAGTGACAGCGGCGCGGGAAAAAACGCAGCTGCAAAACAATTCACAAAACACAAAACATGTAAGTGGGCCCTTCGGTCAAAACTTTTACGTCTTCAATCATTTATATAATTCGGACAAATATCTCAAGAAAAGTGAGCATTTAATTCTGTCCATTAAATTCTTGTAACAACAATATAAAAAGAAAAAGAAAGAAAATAAAATATATAAATAAACGAGTGAAAAGTGAATTTTTGGAAAATCTCAGTATTTAGAATTTTATAATTTATAATTTAACAACCACAGTTAAGTTATTTTTTTACGGTGTATAGTGGAGGAAATTTACTCAATAACTCCAGTAAACAATTTATTACAAGAGAAATTATTTCTTTTGGTGTGTTTTACAGACCTTAAATAAACAAAAAATTAAAACAAAAATTTTCTATGCGAAATAATAAATTTATTAGTTAAAATTATGCCCCATAATTTTTCCTTCTGTGTAACAGCGCTTCACTTATTAGCCTAAATTTCGGTGATTTTTTTTTCTCACTGTGTACTTGATATTGTAACGATTTTGCCGCCGTGAAAGGGCGGAATCTCGTCACGGAAAGCCGAGCGGAACTTCTTTTAGATCGGTGTGCAGTCACGATCCCGTCAATGCCCACTCCCTCGCCTAAGCCCAACCAGAACACACGCGTAGTTTTGTTATTTCGCAATTTTATTGGGTCTTGTGCTTAAAATGCGCACGAGGCGCCATGTGCTGTTTTTGATCCCAGTTTTTAGAAGAAGGAAGAAAAAGGGAATCGAGGAATAAAGGAACAGAGAAAAATAAAGAGACCAGGCGGCCGAGCTGTCAAAAGTCTCATTTTGGCGCTGGTTGAAGCGTTGCCACCTGGCCGTCTATCGAAAGTCCAAGGTTTTCGGCGGCTTTCGTTACATTACCCCCCTCTCAGACTCGAGTCTCCTGGCCGAGTACGGCTGGACTTGTGCCTCGATATGGGGCCAATCGGTTGACATGGACGGTCCTGGTGGCACGCTTCCCTGGTAGTCGTATCTCGTATACTAGGTCGGAGTGACGGCGGGTGACAACGGCGGGTCCAATCCAATCCGACTGCAGCTTCGGGCATCGGCCCACTCTTCGTGTAGGGGAGTAGAGCCAAACCTCTTCTCCAACGGCGAATTCAACTGGATGCGATCGAAGGTCGTAGCGTAACTTGTTAACGTTAGCGGCTGCCATCAAATTTCGTCGTCCGATCTGTTGTGTGAGTCGGAGGCGATTCTGCAATTGTTCCACGTAGGCAGGATAACTATCCGGGGGAGGGGATGGTCGTCCATACATCAGTTCGCTCGGTAGCCGGAGTTCCCGTCCCAGCATCAGTAATGATGGTGAAAACCCAGTTGCCTCATGCGGAGCAGAGCGATAGGCCCAGAGAGCTAGCGGCAACAGTTGGTCCCAGTCGCGTTGATCGGTCGCAACAAATTTGGCCAGGTAATCCAAGAGGGTCCGATTAAATCTCTCGACCATCCCGTCCGATTGAGGGTGTAACGGCGTGGTGCGAGTCTTCTCCACGTCGAGGAGGCGTAGGCAAGCTTGGAATACCTCTGATTCGAAGTTGCGGCCTTGGTCCGAGTGAAGGATAAATGGGGCACCAAAACGGCAGAACACTTCTTGGATAAGTGCTCGAGCTACCGTTTCGGCGGTTTGGTTGGGCAGAGCTATGCATTCCGGCCATTTGGTGAAGTAGCACATCACCACAGCGATGTAGCGATTCCCGTTAGTGGTAGTTGGCAGAGGACCGAGTATGTCGATCGCAAGTCGGGGTTGTAGTTGGCCCACTGTACGGCGAGTAGGTCCTTTTCTGGCATTGCATTCGGTACAGCGTGCGCACCAAAGGGCTACGTCAGCAGTCTGTCCGATCCAAAAGTAACGTTGCTTGAGCTTGGCGACTGTCTTCTTGATTCCGAAGTGTCCGCCGGTGGTAGAGTTGTGAGCGCTGCGCAGAGCTTCTTCCTGAAGAGAGCGAGGTACTACCAAGGCTTCGTCTGCTGTTTTGGTTTTAATCATTAGAAGACCCCTTTCCATAAAAAGGTGTTCGAACAAGTGCCAATACGCTTTTGTCTCGGGGCTCTCACTCCATGTTGTGGCTTTCGGTGGTCGTTCTCCTGTTTTTAGCCACTGCAAGACCAACGACAAAGTGGGATCTTTTTCCTGGCTGATAGCAACGTCGACGGGTTGGGCCTGTAAGAACAAAATCCCTTGACCATCGTTTTGTTCTGCCTTAGTGCATATGCGGCATTCGCCACAGGGGCGTCGAGACAGGGCGTCGGCGTTACCGTGCAGCTTGCCACTGCGGTGCTGGATATCCATGTTGTATTGCTGGAGGCGTTCAATCCATCGAGCGAGTTGTCCTTCAGGTTCCCGAAAGTTGAACAGCCATCGGAGGGACGAATGGTCCGTGCGCAGCAAGAATTTCCGGCCATATAAGTAGTGATGGAAATGTTTGGTAGACAGAACCACGGCTAGCAGCTCTCTCCTAGTTACGCAATAGTTGCGTTCAGCAGCATTAAATGATTTGCTGTAATACTCCAGTACATGCTCCTGTCCTTCTTGCTGTTGACTGAGCACAGCGCCCGCGCCATGGTTTGACGCATCTGTATCCAGAACGAATACGCCATTAGAAGTGGGAAACGTTAGCACGGGCGGTGTTGTAAGCTTAATTTTAAGCGTTTCAAAGGCATCGTGAGCCGATGAGGTCCATGTGAAGGCACGCTTAGTTTCTGTTAGTTCATGTAGCGGGCGAGCGATAGTGGCGAAATCCGGGATGAATTTGCGGTAGTAGGAACAGAGGCCCACGAAGGATCGCACCTCTTTTTTGTTACGAGGGGGTGACCAATCGATTACTTTTCGAATCTTTTCCGGACACGCCCTTAAGCCTTCTTGGCTAACTATGTGGCCCAGGTAACTAACCTCGGTTCGGAAGAAATGGCATTTGCGGGGACTCAGCTTTAGCCCTGCGCTTTGCAATTTATCGAAGACTTGTTGCAGGTGGTCCAGATGGTCTTCCGCTGTACGAGAGTACACAATGATGTCGTCGAGGTAAACCAGCGTGGATCTCCAGGTGGGTCCGGAGAATAGGCCGTCCATTAGACGTTCAAAGGTCGCTGGCGCGTTGGTCAGGCCAAACGGCATCACGTTAAATTCAAAAAGACCGGCATCACACGTAAAAGCGGTCTTAGCTCTTGAGGCATTGTCCATTTCCACCTGCCAGTAACCGCTCTGAAGGTCCATTGTGGAGAACCAACAGGCGCCGTGCATTGTGGTTAAGATGTCATCCATCCTTGGTAGTGGATAAGAATCCTTGATGGTGATTTCGTTTAGACGTCGATAATCCACACAGAATCGAGTGGAACCGTCCTTTTTCTTTACTAAAACGACCGGTGAGGACCACGGGCTCGTGGACGGGCGAATTATGCCTCTAAGCCTCATGTCAGTCACCAGTTGTTCCACTTCGGCCTTCCTCGCCAGCGCAAGACGACGCACTGGTTGCTTGATAGGCCGAGATTGACCCGTATCTATCACATGTCGGGTTAGGTTGGTATGCCCGGAGTCGTCATCGCTTCGGGCGAACACTCGCTGGAAGCGGTTCATCAAGGCCGCCCACTTGGAGCGAAGAGGGGGTGGCAACTCGGGGGTACTTCCCCATTGTGGGAAGTTGCTTCATCATTTCCGGCTTGATCCTGAGGGGTTTCCCGAACCTCTACTGCTTCCACTTGCCCCACAATTGTTTGCGCAGGGAGAAGATACGTGTGCGCGCTGAGATTCACTAGATGCAGTGTGCTGGTGTTGGTCGTGGTGTCCAGCAGGGTGCTTCCCAGTAGAATTTTGGGGGGCAATTGGGAGTGGGCTCCACGTTCTAACAAGGCGGCGGGCAGCTGTTCCTCCGACCTGCATCGAACTGTTAAGTGGGTGTCGCTATATGGCGGGATGCTACTGGGTGCGGTCGAATAAAGTAGATTCCGCTGTTCCGTAGTCGGGGCATATAGCGGCAAGGATCCCCACGGGAACCGTAACTGAAGATCTTTCAAGTCTACGGTTGCCTTATATTGCAGCAGAAAGTCCATGCCTAACAGGCTGGGCGTGCTGCCTTCCACTAGTAGGAATTCGTGATCAACTGGCCTTCCGGCAACAACAAGTCTAGCGGTGACTCGTGCGGTTGCCACGAATTTCTCGGCTGATGGTCCCTGCAGAGTCACTCGGCAAGGTGCACTGGGTAGTCGCTTTGGCGTATCCCGCTCGTTGAGGAGGGAGACTGCGGCACCAGTGTCGACGATCAGCCGTGTAGGATGTTTCTGTAAGAAGATCAAACAATGTAAATGTTGGCCTCCAACGGCATAGACTGGCTCCCGCGATGGTCACATTGTATAGGGTTTGTAGTTGTCCGTTTCGCCGCGGTTGACGGCATTAGTGGCATCTTTCTGGGTGGGTGTTCAGCGAACAATCGGCCCAAGACGGTGTCCACGGGGTGTGCGTTCAGTTCCTCTCCTTCTGCAAGCGGCGGCGGTAGTGTCCCATAGGGCTCGGCGGCGGCGGCATCTCGGATGGAACCGGTTTCTATTGGAGCGGGCGGCGGTCTGTAGGCGATCTCGCCGGTCGTCGGCTCCGGGGTAAGCTGTAAACTCGGCGGTCTACGTAGGGTGCGGGCGCTCTGGAGTGCGGCAAACTCTATTTCATGAGATTGAGCGGCACTTTCTTTGGGCGGCGGCAGTAAGGGAAAGGGGGCCGCGATGGCTTCGACTCCACTTGGAGGAGCATTTAGTCGGGCGCCGGGTTGCTCGAGTGGCGGCGGCTGTAAGGGCAAGGGGGCCACGAAGGCTTCAACTCCACTTGGAGGAGCATTTAGTCGGGCGCCGGGTTGCTCGATTGGCGGCGGCTTCTGCAACGGCTGCGAACGGACGGCTTGCGCTTCGTCGTAAGGTGGGCCCGTCCTGGCAGCTACTTGGTGGGGAGGTCTCGACTGTTGGGAACCCGTCGGTCTGCGTGCTGTGCGGGTATTCCGGTTCGCTGTAAGCTCGGTGTCCGCGGACTGCGCGGCACTCTCTTCGGGCGACGGCTCTGGGGGCAAGGGGGCCACGAAGGCTTCAACTCCATTTGGAGGAGCATTTAGTCGGGCGCCGGGTTGCTCGGTAGGCGGTGGCATCGAGTGGAGGTACGGCGGGGCGTTACAGGTGTTGGAACCGGATTCAGTAACCCGGGCAGGTGCGGTGAGCGGTTGAGGGTGATCCGGAGACGTACGGTGGTTGTTGAACCGCCGTTGGGGAATGGGGGTGAGCGGCTGCTCACTGGGGCTTACGGTGTTGACCGTCAACCTCCGCCCCGAGAGGCTGACGGTAGCTAGTTTCCCGATAGCGGCACGGAATTAATTGACAACCCCGGTCCTCTCGGGTTATGGCTTCCTGATCCTCGCGTTCTTCTTCCTGGAGACACTAGGGGATCTTCTACGGTTTCGGCAGCAAAGTTCATTACTGCGGCGGCTGGACGTCGTCGGCACTGAGCTTCAATGCGGCACGCCATATCGAGGGCATCCGTCAGAGAGCGCGGGTGGCTGCTAATAATAGGGACCTGGTATCCCGTCTCGCGTATCCCGTCGATAAAACGCTGCACGATGATGCTGTTGTAGGTGGCGGTTGGTAACTCCCCAAATACCGCTCTGCCCAGGCGTTCCAGCTCCAGTGCAAAGTCCTCGAAAGACTCTCGTGGTCCCTGCATGCGATTGTGGAAGGTGTGATAGCCGGTGTGCGTACTGATTGTAAAGTATTCGCGCATGGCGGCTGTCAGGGAGTTGTATGAGCTGAGAGTGGCTTCTGGTAGGGTAGCGTGAAAACGCTGCGCACGCCCACGCAGACTCGTATACAACTTTCTGCACTTCTTCCTCTCTGACCAGTGGTATTCTTCGGCCATGTCGTCAAGTAGGCGTTGAAATTCGGGCCAGGGACGTGTTCCATCGAAGGTAGGAGGCGGCTCTGTATCCGACACCTCCAGAATTCCCCATTGTGAGGTTAGGTCTCCGACTGGACGATGGGCAGCCATCGACGCGGTCCCTGGAATGCCGTCCACTCTCCGTGGAAACACCTGTTGCGGCTGTCCTGAACCGGCATTGGCCATTTCAGCTAGGCATGGGGTGCTAGAGGAGTGTCGCTCACCCCTGCTTTGGTCACGCCATCGCTGTTGCCCAGCATGGTCCTCTCGAACGTCGCCCACATTTGTTCGAACTTCTGTTCGAACTTGAGGTTGAGCGACTGATCCAACGCCTCCACTTTTTGTTCAATCAGGCGGAACGAGCGGTTGATGGCGTGGCCCACTGCATCCAATGTGGCAGCTCCATCCTGCGGATCTTCTAAACTACAGCCTGCTGGCGACTCTTGACGGCGGTGGCGGGCGGAATTCTTAGGCATTTTGACGTAGGTCAGGGTTCTCGCAAACCCTAGTGACCCCACACCTGGCACCAATGTAACGATTTTGCCGCCATGAAAGGGGCGGAATCTCGTCACGGAAAGCCGAGCGGAACTTCTTTTAGATCGTGTCAGTCATGATCCCGTCAATGCCCACTCCCTCGCCTAAGCCCAACCAGAACACACGCGTAGTTTTGTTATTTTAATTTTATTGGGTCTTGTGCTTAAAATGCGCACGAGGCGCCATGTGCTGTTTTTGATCCCAGTTTTTAGAAGAAGGAAGAAAAAGGGAATCGAGGAATAAAGGAACAGAGAAAAATAAAGAAACCAGGCGGCCGAGCTGTCAAAAGTCTCATTTTTGGCGCTGGTTGAAGCGT